>JASDQU010103765.1:129790-144481 GCA_032191745.1 Picea mariana | reverse complement strand
CAACCAAAGTATGACAAAGGCGTTCCTAACAAACAGTCTCTCGAAAACTAGTCCAAGCCACATGAAAAGAATGGTCATGGGAAGACAAAGAAGGACACTGGAAAATGGTGCGATTTCCACAAAATCCCCTGCCACAACACTGATGAATGTCGCTCAAAATAGTCATTGGTGGCCGAGATCAAAGACAAGGAGATGAACCCTGATTCTGAATCTGATTCTGAAAATACTGGTAAAGGACAGATCATTGATGCAGACCCCACTTCTATTGTCGTGACCGCAGCAATTCAACCAGAAGAACCAACAGATCCTAAAGAGGGGGAGCGCCTTTTTCATTCATAGATGTAGGTGAAGGGGAACCCGCTACATTTTATTGTTAATAGCAGAAGCCAGAAGAACCTCATCTCAGTAGAGGTCGCCAAACAGTTGGGATTGTCGACAACACCACACCCGCAGCCATACAACATCAGGTGGCTTCGCCAAGAACGAGATCTTCGTGTCAACCATCAATGTCGATTGTCATATGGCATCCAACCCTTCAAGTATGAGGTATTATGTGATGTTGCCCCACTAGATGTCTGTGATTTTCTCTTGGGCCAACCATATATGTGGAAGCGCCACGCTGTTTATGAGTCTCGACCCTACAGTGTCATTATTTCTTTGGGGGGTCATCTCTACAGAATACCAGAGGTAGTTCTGACTACTGTTCCACCAAAAAAGTGTCGCAAGGTAGTATGTCATACTGCAAAATTAAGCTTCTTCACAATCTGTTCAAAAGGGGAACAAAAGGACACTGCAACCACTACAGCTTTGCCCCAAGCACCTTCTATCCAACAGAAGCAGGTCGACAAGGTTGCAGCAAAGCGCAAAGATTCTTTCTGCACACCGTCCTCTCATGTAGCCCGACTTGTTGAACAGCCTCAGCCTCAACAGGTTCGTGACATACTTCCACAAACTGAACAGCGCAACATCTCCAACACGGCAAGCAGCTCACCAAGATGCAGATTCAGCAAACGCTTTTCCCTCTCCCCCGGGAACTGTTTTGAGGATGTAACCCCTTGACCAAAGTTGTATGTTGAAGTAAAGTAATTGTAAACAGAATATAACAAGTTACATGTTAGTTGCATGTCAAAGTAATTGTAAACAAAAGATAACAAGTTGCATGTCAGTTGCATGCCATAATGTGTTGCATGGTAGTTGCATGTCATTATGATATTTCTCTTTAAAACACAAAGAAGAGTCAATTGTAAATCACTTTTGCGTGTCACTTATGAGAATATAGGTTGGATATATGAGGTAGTGATTCAAAGACGGAGAAGTCCAGTGAATTAATAAATTTGCAGGAGTCGAGAGTACGAAGAAGAGGTTTCATATAGTGATTCCTTGAGTATATCCGCGGGTTTCGGGAGGAAAAGCATAAACATTTGTGGGTTGCAATGAGGAAAAGTGTGGATACCCACGAGCAGAAGGTGCATAAATTTGTGGACCTGTGAGGAAAATTTGTGAAGATCAGGGATCTAAAACTCAAGTCAGCTACATGATTGAAGGTATGTATTCCCATGTGTGTTAGGGTGAGTATTCTGAAGAAATCAAGAATAGGTATGTCTCAGTGATTCATAAGCTTTTGATTTGTAGAATTATCTTGTGGATATTGGTATGAGGTGTGTGTGGTTGCAGTCTTGATGAGGTATTGATATCAATAGCAGCAGTGGAAATATCGGAGATAGTAGCAACAACAGGTTATCAGTGACATAAATAGTGACAGATTGGTCTACATCTATACTTCAGGGTGGTTGGATAGGGCAAGGAAAGGGGGTTGTAGCCTCCTTCCGGTTGGAGCGGGATAAATTAGGGAGTTGGAGTTTTCTTTCAGGTTACAACCATTAAATATGGGGTTGGAGCCTCCTTCCAGTTGCAACTGGAGACATAGGAAGTTGGTGCATCCAATGAATGTACTCTTTGATCAATAAGAAAAGAATTTTGTGGTTTTTTTCCCGCATTGGGTTTTCATGTAAAATTTTGGTGTACTGTGTTTATGTGATGTTTATGGTGTTGATGATATTTTGAATGCTCATAATATTTATTGTAGGTTTTATATTGTGATNACCCCTCTCATTATTCCAACACAATGGATGGTGCAGTGGAGTGTGCCAAGACGAAGTTGGTGCAATGTCATGGTCTGTGACTAATTGTGTGGAATATTGCATAGAATAAAATCTACAGGGTGCCTTGAGCTAGTGCGACAAATGGTGCAGTTGAGTGTGACGAGATTAAGCTTGTATGAAAAGAGACGAAGTGGAATGCGGCGGGATGAATGGAAACTTGATAGTCAAGTGAGAGAGTCACCAAGAAGCACTAACAGTCTCATGGAGAAACTTGGTGAGAAAACTACAGGCCAAGTGCGACAAGATGAAGACTTGTGACTTGAACCTTGGGCTCTTATTATATCTATGTAGTAGGTTCTCTACAGACCATAATGTGAGTTGTTGTGTCATTCTTGAGGAGATGCGCTAATAAGACTAGGTTCTGTTGCTGGAGATGAGTTGGAGCTCATTCGTAGGAAGATTTGGTCCGTTTGATTTAGTCAAAGAATGTTCAGTTGTAACTAGAACTTGATCTGGTTAAGATTTGTCCACAATATAATTTTCATGTATCCACATACTTTATTTAGACAGAAGTGTAACCAATGAGACTTTGATCTGGTCAATATTTGTCCATAATATAACCGTCATGCATCCACATACTTTATTTAGATAGAAGTGTAACCAACTAGACTTTGATTTGGTCAAGATATGTCCACAATATAACTGTTATGCGTCCACATATAGGATGGGGAACTCAAGCAAAAAAAAAATTATAAATAGGGATGCACTCTATTCAAGTTTGTGTGTGGATAAGAAGAGAAGAAAAAGGTATTGTAACTGTTCAATGAAACTGAATTGGAGACATATCATATTGTTGTTGAATTGAAGAGAAAGGTCTAGTTTTGTAAGAATTTTTTAAAAATTGAAAACATGGTGGCAGGGTGGTGCTAGGGTGAGTTAAAGCTCACTGAGGATTGGTGTCATCATCACTCGTAACAGGTCAGTGCCTGAGAGGATTGTTGTCCTCATTTTCTATGATGAGTTGGTGCCTAATAGGACTGGTGTTCTCATTATCTGTGATAGGTGGGTGCATGTCAATATGAATAATTATAAATTGCAAGTTGGTGCTTGTAGAAGAACATAAATAAATATGTTCTGTGGTTTTCTCCTGCATTGGGTTTCCACGTAAAAATCTTGTGTAATGTGTTTTTTGTGTTGTGGTTTGATTTCTGCATGTATTATTGATTAAGTAAGCATTTCTAAATAACTATAAATTGTTGAAGAAAAATAAAATTGAGAAATCTGATACAATATTGATTCACCCCCCCTCTCTGTATTGTTGTAACTTATAACAAGAACCCTAGCGCAGTCTTGTCATATGGAATCTTTGTCTTCATCATTCAAGGATTTAGTGTTTTCCTCTATGCTGCAAACAATATTTTCTATTGGAATGTTTTTTGGTGCTACCACAAAGCCCATACCCCTCTTCAAGATATTTGTTTCCTCACTACTTAATTCATGCTTGGACAAGTTGACCACTCTTTTTGAGTCGTTCACCGAGTTGTTATTATGACTATTCACACCCAACAACCTTTCAAATTTCTTGTTATATCTATCCCTCACTATGAAACCTTCTTTCTCAGCTTTGATTGCAACCTTTGCATATTCGACTTGATGACCAGAAGATGGATCCTGGTATTGGATTCAAAATGTCGATAAAAATGACTCCTATTGATTTCATTTTTAAGTCTTTGGTTTCAAAGTATTTCTTGTTGACTTATTCCATACCATTTTTTTGCTTATTTTATCAATATTTTCCTTTCATTGTCAAAAGCCTTTGTTCTCTTCTGTAGCTTAGTTACAATTTTCTTCAAAAGTTTGTTTTCCTCTTTAATATTCCTTTCCAAGATTTCCATTTCCTCAATTTTATTTTCCAATTGTTTTACCTTGCTTCCTTTTTTCTGTGAGTAGGGAGGAAGATATGAAACATTTTCTTTCTTATCCTCATCATATGTAATTTTTTCAACTTCCATAATAAAAGATTGATGAAAATCTGTAGCTCAATCAAAGTCTATATTAGTTGGTTTTGATGATAGAGTGAGAGACAATCTAGTCCATTGTCGTGTGTTGGTCAATTTTGGGGTTTCTTCAGCTGAAGCATTATATGGATGATCCTTATAAAACTCCTCCAACTCAATTACTAATGTGTCCTGAATGTTGTCACTTTCTCCCAAAAAAAAAATAGATTCCTCGTCGTACTCCTTGTTACTCGACCCATAGTGGTTTCATTCTTTCTCTTTTTACTTTGCACAGTGTCATCCCTTGTGACAACTTTTGGAGATTTTGAGTATTTATCCTCACCTTTGGTCTTTTCCTCGAGTTTAATCATTTTTCTTCATGGTCGACCTCGGGGTTTCTTTGTTGCTACACTCTAAATCATAACCTTTTATGTCTTGTGCTTTGATGTTGCAGGATAGGAAATCGTGACCTTCTCTTGCTTCAATTATTTCGGCTCTAAGTCTTCTGATTCATTCTTATTTTCCTTCAAACCTTTGGGTTTTGAGTTTCCTTATTTAACAGGGGTTTTGACAAAGTGATTTCATAGAAAGAAATCCTCCCATGTATCGTTATATTCCTGTAGCCTAAATTCAACTAAGATTTTGACTAACCCATAATCATATGTGTTCCATACTTCTAGGGCTTCGTTGAATATTTAATGCCATTTTCTTCATACTGTGTAGCAAATAGAATGACGTATCTAGCTCATATCCCTTGACAAAATTAATTAACAAGCGAAGATGATAGTAAAATACCATGCCATACCAGCCCTCACAGGTAACATATTTTTTCAATATGAAGAGAGTACTTCGCCATTTCTTTTTAAATGCAGAGACTTGTATACCTTTGTTCCAATTGACCTATTTATCTAGATTCGCAAGAAATTCCTTCCATACCTCACTACTTATATTTTGGTTTTCAAACAATTTTTCACCACCTCTGGGTAATTTGTTAGCTTGTGCCATGAAATCCTCTGTAATACCCATCTCTAGATTTTCTATTTGAGCTTCACTACCATTGAATGATTTTGCAAACACTCTCGTCACCTATTCATAGTATCTCTGAAATTTTGATATGGGGGAGTAACCCACAATAAAGCATTCTTAGTGTTGCACGTCTTGGATTTGGAATGTCATCTTATCCAACAAGATTTTAAACCATTGTTCATAGTCCCAGACAATTTCTCCTTCATGCTGCTTGATCTTTTTTTATCTTTATAATGCATTGGGACTCTGACTTAGGCTTATGGAATTCCCTAAGTAGATCATGCTTGATATTGGCCAGTGACCTTTCCTATCATGATGGCGTAGTAGCCTTATACTTCATATATCACATCAAGGCTCTGTCCCTGAACGTGGTCTCCAGCTGCGTGATTTTGGTTGATTCGTCTGTAATTCTCTTTACATACTAGATTGCTTCACAGGTAAACCAATGTTGCTATGCATCATCCTTACCCGTTTCGTGGAACACGGGTAGTCTCAGTGTACTGTCTTGATTCACAATATCATATTTTCAATGACTAAGCTCCACACATCCTCATCCATGGGCTCATTATACCTATCTCCTTCATAAGGATCCAATGGCATGACCACGCTTAGGGTGTCTATTTCAAAGGACATTTGCCTCTTCTTCAAGTTTAACACCGCATGATTTTCAAATGCCTAGTCAATCCCCAGTAATGCAGGATATGGATCAGATTCATCCATAGTCTCAATAACCTCAAAGTTGGCCTTTGTTTTCACTCCTTCTATGTTAAATTCTACTTGCTCGAGAGGACCTATTGGGTATATCTTGTATTGATTGGCCAATTGGAGTTGGATGGGAGACCATACCAACTTAGGCTTGCCCATCACCTCCCAATATTTCTTTGGTAAAATGTTCACGTTGGATCCCAGATCCAACATGACTCCATCCATGTCGTATCCACCAAGCTCTTTTGTCATCTTAAATACTCGACTGGTACGCTTTTGCTTGATGACCTGACATACATCCCTTTCTGGAAGCAGAGTGGATATGGTGGCCTCCACTCCTTGTTCTTTCATGCAAGTAGCTAACATCTGGGTCAAATCACTTGCAACCTCTGGATCTTTAAGCAATCACAAACAATAGTGTAAGAAAGTATTTACTTGATCTTCAATGTCTACCATGTGACCTAAGTCACATAAGGCTTCTGTGCACGTTGTGCATTCCAATTCTTCTTAGGGTTGTTCTTCATATGTTTTTTTCTCAGCGCATCGCAACTAAGTATGTCTATGAGATTCCTCTATCGATCTTTGGGTCACGCATTGGATATCGTCATGCACGTGAGCCTCCTCCAAAGAGCTTTGGGTCACACACTGCAATTTCTCACACGCATGACCTTTGTCTGGCGATCTCTGCATCACTCATTGTACCTCTTCATGGATCTAAGCCTCTTCCAATGACCATTGTGTCGCTTTTTGAACTTCTTCCTGGATCCGAGCCTCTTCAAGAGACCTCTGAGTCGCACGTTGTAGCCCTCGCGCACTCTTTCTTCTTCGAGTGCTCTCTGTGCATCACGCAGAAACTGCTTCTGCTGAGCAGCATCAAACTTTGGAGAGGGTTGAGGTTCCTTCCTTATCTTTCCACCCGGCTTTTGATCTGAGCCTTCACCATGCTCAAAGTTTGCTCTTGTCTTCGCCCCTCCACGGGTTACTACCCAAACGTCAACCTTCTCATTCTTCTTTTTGTTCTTACGCGGCTCAACATGCACCATGTTATAGTTGGTTTTCTTGTCCTCCCACTTCTTCATTAAATTGGGACAATCCTCAGTTACATGCTTAGGACTATAACAATATGCATAGAGCACGCATGGTTTGGTACAAAATCGTGAGACATAACCAATCTCACCACAATTAAAACATGTGGGGGGACTACCCCCCCCTCCGCCATATCCTAGTTCGTGATCGCACCCATATCCACCTCGGGGACCTCCTTGGTATCTACCTCTTTCTGCGCCAACGTGCTCACCACCTTTCTGCTCCTCCTATACCCAGAATGAATCCTGAGTATTATCTCACACTAACTAGAAGGAGCAACAATTATTGACAACATGCCCGACGAATTTATAGAATTCACAGAATGTAGTATGAATCATTTTCTAGTACTTCTGTAAGGTTGGGCAACGGGGTGGCACATGGCCCCACTGTTAGCATATTTCACACCATTCTATCTGCTCAGATGAAAATGGACTTGGCGTGCTTATTGCCACATAATTTAGAAGAATATGGCACTTGTCTCTGCGATGCCCGTCAGAGTGATATGTGGTACACCATACGTGTTCGCACACGACTTTAGTCTTCTCCATATATTGTAGTTGCATTGACAGGTTGGCCAATTGCGACTAAACTTGTGCCAACCCGACCGATGTCTCTCTGCCTCTAGGTGTAGCTTCCAAGCGCATCACATTTTCGACTGCCTATGCATGAGTCGTCACCTTCTGCTAGGTGAGCCTGACTCGGATATGGGGGAGTAACCCCACAATAAACCATTCTTGGTGTTACACGTCTTGGATTTGGAATGTCAGCTTATCCAACAAGATTTTAAATCGTTGGTCATAGTCCCAGACAATTTCTCCTTCCTTCTGCTTGATCTCTTTTATCTTTATAATGCATTGGGATTCTGACTTAGGCTTCTAAAATTCCCTAAGTAGATCATGCTTGATATTGGTCAGCGACCTTGCATATCCCACCGACGCAGTAGCCTTATACTTCATATACAACGTCAAGGCTTTGTTCCTGAACGTGGTCTCCAACTGTGCGATTTTGACTGCTTCGTATGTAATCCTCTTTATAGACTAGATTGCTTCATAGGTAAACCAATGTTGCTCTGCATCATCCTTACTCGTTCCGTGGAACACGGGTAGTCTTGGTGTACTATCTTGATTCACAATATTCAAACTTGAGCTAGTTCTACTTCTCTGACTACTAGGGGATAGATTTTTCCACACCATTATTGTTTGGGGTAAAGTATTGCTAAATTCACCTTCTTCTTCATTCGTCTCTTCGCTTCTCTCTTCTTCTTCTCTTTCTTCTATTCCAATTTCTTCACTATTTGTTGTGGTTTCTTCTTGATCAAAAATGTGCAGGGTAGGTAGTATAAAGGGGGGGTAAGTCCATCTTCTTCTAAAACTTCTCGCGAGGTGACCTGGAGAGTTATCTACTTGCATTCGCACAAGACCATCTACTATTGTCAATTCGTCTCCCCCGCCACTAGGCGAGCCTCCATCTTCCTCTTCTTTCGGCACACCAAAACTATACACTCTTTCTTCCTGTCATGAATATGCACCACAAATGTGCACTATCTTCCAAGCCGAACTGTGCACTACAAATATGCGCTTTGTCTTCCGGTCCAATATGTGCACTGCCACTTTGCATGAAATCTCCCTCTCCAAACAACACACTACTACTATGTGCGCCATCCTCTCTTCTTATCAACACACCATTTCTTTGTGCTTCATCTTCTTCTAAGGTTGAGGTACTCCGCAACAGCCAAGGGGCACGGACTTTGTCACCTAGGTCCATACTAGTATCACTACTTGTATGCCTATTGGACACCATCTCATCTATGCCACGCCTCTTTGTGGGCATGTCTTCGTCTGTGATCCACTCTGGCACAACATGCACTCCCACACTACAACTTGGTGTTGTTTCTTTTCTCTTCATATTGAACCCAACCCCTTGTCGCACGCCCTTGGCTAATTTTTTTCCAGCTTTCTCTTCCACTCTTTGCCTTATATCAACTCTTCTTGTGTACCTCTCGGCTCTTTCTCTACTCTGCTCTTCTGGGTCCATTCCATTCGTCAACTCATCTCAACAATTTCTAGATCTTCCTCAACAAAACCATCTTCTCTCTTTTCTGACTTTCCCTTGTCTTTGCAACCCCCCCCCACACTAGGGGAGTTTACTCAGCCATTCGATAGGGCTCCATGCGCATCATCCCCTTCTCTACAAACAACATTTTTATCCAAAGCAAAATTTCTTCCAACATTCGCCTTCTTCATCCTTGTACAAACTATTTCTGGTTCTCTGAAAGAATCAGTGTATTCCATAGAAAATTCAACAATGTAGCCTTATTTTACTTAAGCAAGCCATAATTATATAGCCTGAGTCCACTTTTCATCCAACACTTTCAATTCTTCAAGCTTGGATTGATCCCAAACCACCAACTCCAATGGCCACACCGAAGAATTGGTAGTAGATTTCCTTTTTATCCATTCATGCAAGAGACAACGAAATTCAGTAAAGAATAGCTCATGCATATATGAGTAAAGATACATGTCCTTCCATTGCTTTGCATTCACATTCAATCCTTGAGTCTCTCGCAACGCAAAATTGGCCCAATCTTGAATTTCCTCCTTCAATGGATGCCACCTCATTTCTTGCTCTCATCGTTCTCAATGAGACTTTCAAGTAATGGCAACAAAACCGTTTGTTGGGCATTTTGATCCATGCTTGCACATGTCCTTCTTAACACTGGGGAGTTTAGACCCAGGTTTCATCCAGAGTTGTCCAACAAAAACCCCAGAGCACCGGCATATCAATCCTCAACCAAGGTCGAGGAAGGTCTCACCCGAGATGCAGGGATGATCATAGAGACCATAAGAGTCATCAATATTGGCATCCAT
This sequence comes from Picea mariana, assembly GCA_032191745.1. Classification (NCBI taxonomy): domain Eukaryota; kingdom Viridiplantae; phylum Streptophyta; class Pinopsida; order Pinales; family Pinaceae; genus Picea; species Picea mariana. The sequence continues at coordinate 134,698 of JASDQU010103765.1, read as the reverse complement.
GCAACTCATATCTCAGAGATTATTTAGGACTAAGAATTAAAACAATACAAACACATCTCATACATGATAGACAAATTATGGGTCAGGACTGTTGCATCTTTATTACTGGAAGCATTTTGTCACAACAAAGATATACATTGTGCAAGATAGATACATTTGATAGCCATATAACTTCATATTTCGTCTATATAAATCCTCGGAATTACAACATGTTGTGCGATGCGCCTTTGCTTAGCATTCGAACATACACATACACATAAATATACTAAAAACATTACATTATTACAACAGGCTCAGAACGAGCTCGATACTAAAGACTCAATGAATCTATTTTCCTCAATACCTAACTAGTCTAACCAACCAGCCCTATTTGTGATACTAGAGCTTCCTTTTATAGCTTTCTCTGTTGGGGAGCACTGTCTCTTTCTGCTTTGCTCCACTCATTTGTCTCATAAAATGACCTCACATGCTTCTAGTGTCTACCAACGCTCAATGTATACTTCATGTATCAATGGAAATCTTAGTTTCCTGTCCAGCTTGTTCTCTAGTTGTCCCACGTCCTCGTATGTTGCTGGCAACAATCATTCGGGCATGTTCCCAATGATTCTTTTCTTGATTCCGGAGGGCATCTTCTTGGTTTCCGATGTAATTGAAAAAACTCAGACCGGTGCACACTCGATAATCTTTAATCTTGGCGCACAACTAACAAAACTTGGTAGAGTGTGCACTTTATGTCATTCATCGTGCATTTCCTTAGGTGTGCATAAAACTATGGAATGAACACGCACAACTTTCTTTGTGCGCCTACGCAAAACTGAACCCAAAACTTTGGGTGCCAACAATATTTACCTCTCCGAATAACTAATTCTTCTGCTAGGCCTTTAATGGTATCTAGACCCATTAGGATTCTAGCCATCTCAAATTATCCAATATTTTGAAAAGATAAATTAGCTTCATAGTATGAACCAAGGGAGTTTCCTATTTCTACAAATACATCCTCTTACCATAAAACAAGAGGTAGATCGGGAATCCGAACCCATATTGGAAGTATTTCCACTCGAGTCATTTTGGCATCGAAGTCGACATGGCAGTTCTTTAAGAAAATATTTTGGGAACCCCATTTCCACCTACTCTACAATACTATATTCACCTTTCCAGCCAAATTAAAAAAACCAAACCAACCATTATGTAGGGTGTATACCCCACTAAAGGTTCAATGTTATTGCACAAACTGTAGGTTGGGCAAAGCCCGACCCAATCCATGAGATGGCGATAACTGTGGGAGAGTCTACCCACTATCACCTTAGCTAAACCCTCTCCTCTCTTTAGTGAAGGATAGATCCAACACAAGGGGGGAATCCCTTATGAACTTAGGGGGAAATGAGATGGAAAGTGAGGTTATGGACGTGAATCCCCTATAGGTCAAGTTGTAGAGAGATGGAAGGCTTGGGTTGAAGTCTTGTTGATGAGGGAAGGTTTCCAAGAAGTAGTGTACCTGGAGAAGATAATTGTACTTTCCCGAGACACAAGAAGAGACGAGTATACAAGCCTTAAGATTAAGTGGACAAGAAAGTTAATCTTGATGTCCCAAACTACTGCAGTAAACAAGAATACATATCAGCAAGGAACAAAGCTAATTACTGCAGATATAACCACTCAAAGCATCAAAGATTTATTGAGAAATGAAGCATAAAACAAGTAGATTAGTTCCCAATACTTTAACACAAACTTTAGTGGTATTAGAGGGTTGTTGTATGAATTTTTTAGAGTATGTTTGTAACATCCAAGTGGTTGTAGTAAATATTTTCTACAACAACAAGTTTCAAGCACAAGAATAAGCAAGTAATCCGACAAAAGGTTCACCAATAAGTAGTAGAATGATAGTAATGGTTTACAAGCAAATTATTATCATTCTACTACTTATTGGTGAACTTTTTGTCGGATTACTTGCTTATTCTCGTGGTTGAAACTTGTTGTTGTAGCAAATATTTGCTACAACCACTTGGATTTTACAAACATACTATAAAAACTTCATACAACAACCCTCTAATACTACTAAAGTTTGTGTTAAAGTATTAGGAACTGGTCTACTTGTTTTATGTTTCATTTCTCAATAAATCTTTGATGTTTTGAGTGGTTATATCTGCAATAATTAGCTTTGATCCTTACCGATATATATTCTTGTTTGCTGTAGTAGTTTGGGTCAACAAGCTTAACTTGCTTGTCCACTTAATCTTAAGGCTTCTATACTCATCTCTTCTTGTGTCTCGGGCAGGTACGACTATCTTCTGTAGGTACACTACTTCTTGGCAACCTTCCCTCACCAACAAGACTTCATCAAAAGCCTTACAACTCTCTACAACTTGACCTATAGGGGCTTCACTTCCATAACCTCATTTTCCATCTCATTTCCCCCTAAGGTCACCTGATATTCCCCCCTTGTGTTGGATCTATCCTTCACTAAAGCAAGGGGAGGGTTTATCTAAGGTGATAGTGGGTAAACTCTCCCGCAGTTATCGCCATCTCATTAATTGGTTCAGGCTTTTCCCAACCTACAGTTTGTGCAATAACAATTCAAAATTTGACCTTGTCCCGTCCTTTAGACACTCACGGGACATTTGCTTTCATGGAAAACGACCAACTACTACCTTCTCTTCCTATTCCATTACATTATTTAACCTAGTTCTAGAACCCAAATTTATACTTACTAACACGGGCGTTTTCTTAATGCATTTCCTCTTCTTCTTCTTTTTTTATCTTTCCAACAAGGGTTGCCCCATGCTCCCTAATTTCATAGTAGTTGATCCACTCTTTAGGTTGATGTCCAAGTGGTTGCTAATAAACCATGTCTTTTGTAATGCTCCCAGCCACCCAGGCTAGGCCACGCCACACAAAACTCTCCTAATTACAGCTATGATACTACATTGTAGCATCCTCGGCTTCCTGTTGGGCAAGGCCACTTCAAAAATTATGAATTATGATACCCTTAAATTAAATCATATATTTTTCATATGAACAAAGTTAAGCGAAATAATAACATACAACAACAATAATTCATACATATAAATAACAGAGATTCCATGACAGAAAACTCATAATTACACACACACTAATTGCAATAAGCACATGATAGACACTTATCTCATGAAATAAACACCAACTACATGTAGACCTTCCACATTCCTCCTAGCCATAGACCACACTACTCGTAATCTTCAGCTCCAATCTTCCCAGGTACAAGCAAAGGTATCGGTTGGTAGCATGGAAGAGTGAATGGTCAACGTCATGAATGAATGAATGAATCCCTCTCCCCAAAAGATGGGAAATTACGCTATATCCCCCAAATTACATATGCATGTGTCCTTTATGACACATGGCACTCAAGGAACCCCACCACCCCTTGTTCCCACTTTAGAAACTTAGGATATATTTTATCCATAACTTTATCTTTAAGGAATATTAATATTAAATTAATATAATATTACATTGGGCTTAATCCCCCTTAGCTTGGCCCTTTTCCTACACTCTTAGCCCCCTTTCCCTTTCTAGTGGAGTTTATCCCCCCATCTCTTTTGTATGTTCGATCTGTAGCAGTGATGTACTTTAATAATGATATCTTGAGTATGAATACAAATTACAATAATCACACATGCACTCTGGCCTCAAAACATATTTACAAAGGTACTCTAGCCAAAAGTATCCTGGCTCAACAACCTATATGTACATTACAACTGCAGCTCGACCCGGGGTATTATATTTCCCTCCCCCTTATTTATGCACTATCTTCAGTGTATTATATACACGTACATTCAAAATTGTTCAAAATGCTCCATGCCTTTGCTATTGGAAGTTTGTTGTCTTTCTAGTGTTCTTTTTCCAAGCACCCGATTCATCTTTTCATACTTTAGTTGGAAGTCTCTTGCTCTATTCCATAGAGTTGTTTAAGGAAATCATTTTGATCACTGTGCCATTCTTGAGATACCTCCTCCTTGTTGCACTCACCCTTCCAATTTCAAGCATCCTTTGACTGCTACACAGTCCTTCAATGTTCCATCTTGCCAAGGCTTTCACACATAAGGAGAACACCAGCTCATTACCAGATCCCCTCTAAGGATCTGTAATTTAAGGCTCCAATGTCCCAACGGTAGCCATTCTTCCTAAGCATCTGAGCTTCAATATTCATCATCTCATATGTGTCACACACAAACACTCATCATGAGATAATATTATATCAATTTCATGTAGAAATTCAAATATATTTCAAAAGGAAAATTCAACTTTTTCCAAAAATATGACATTCTATCTCATAATTTTCTTGGTTGTTGCAATAACAGAGAACAATATTTATTATGGGTTTTTGCAGCTCCATACTTGAGACCATTGTTACTGTTGAAATAATGTAACTGCGAAGAGCATTCTTATTATTGGATTAAATCCCCATTGTGGATTAATCATTATTATTATTTTGTTATTGGATTAAATCCCCATTGTGGATTTAATCAGGTCATTATTATTAGTATTGTTATTAGATTAATCCCCATTGAGGATTAATCATGTCGGTAATTGTATAAGGACCAAATCCCCTTTTGCGGATTGGTCATCGGACAATTACAAAGTGCAGAATAAGAAGTCGGCCCCAGCAGTTATAATGAAAGGGCCAGAATTAATTAAAGGTGGGTTTACCCACCCAGAGTGAAAGGTCGGCCCTGCCAGATGGTGACTCTTCACACGTGCCAGATTGATATAAATAAGAGGCTAGCGCCTCACTTCTTAGACACACTTCACTTGCTCATTCTCTTATCAGGCAAGCTGCAATTGGAAGTTGGAGAGAGGAGAAGAAGGGTGGTGCATCTCTTGAGGAGGACTTTTCTGTATTGGTTTGAGTTATCTCTTGAACATTGTATAAGC
>JASDQU010103765.1:75978-121613 GCA_032191745.1 Picea mariana | reverse complement strand
ATATATATATATATATATATATATCGTTCGTTGATAGGCCACCAGGGTCTTCCTATAGCTCTTTCTCCTTACATCACCATTTCCTCGGTGTCGATACTCTGGTGGAAATTTTCAACAGTTTTATATTTAATGGGAGGAGAGAGAATAATAACTATATATTTTAAAATAAAACAAGTAATTATCCTCACACATAATTTCTCATAAATTGGAAAATTAACCTCTATGCACTCCAAATCCGTGACTGGTTAATTAACAAGGAGATAATTCTGAGCTTTTCCACACCAATTCAGTTTTCTCTCCATTGTGTCATTTCATTTACAATTTGATTTGTGTGTGTGTGTGTGTGTGTGTGTGTGTGTGTGTGTGTGTGTGTGTGTGTGTGTGTGTATAACTTTAATATATAAATTGTAACTCCTACATGCATGTAGTTATATATGTATACATATTGTTTAATTTCTTCACTCTAAAATTAAATTCCTACTTATACAGTCTCCATCTTTATGATGTAAAGGTGTAAAATTTCCATTTTACTCTGTTTTACCTCCCACCATAATTTAAGGGAGTTTTGGCTTAAGGAAAAAAATCTCTCACAGTAAATTCTAAATTTCTATTGGAATTTAGAGCCCACCACAAGTTAAGGGATTCTTTCCTAAAATGTTGGGAGTGTAACACAATTTAATACAAATGTTTATAAGTACCCAAATAAAATTCATGAGTCCTTGTAATTTTATTTCAATTAGAAAATTGTACATTTATTTCCCATTATTTTCTTGACATCTACTTATAATAAATTTTGGCATCTTTCAATGTTTGGCCTATTTTCCTAAGGCCCAAAAACATATTTGATATCCTCTCAATTTATGGTATAAAGGCTTCAAGATCTTATGGCAAAACATCCTTATGAAAAAATAAAACCTTTTCCTTTTCACAAGTTCCGTGAAGACTCTAACGGTTCGATATTCACCAATAACACATAAAATAGATTGTAATTACATAGGCACTCCGACCCCAATACCAAAAATACATAAGCACTCTAACCTCCAAAAATCATAAATACATAGGTGTTCCAACCCCAAAACCAATGCAAAGGAACCCTGGCCCAAAATATATAAATAATCCACTCGCATTCTCCTACAACTATCTTGATTTCCACCAGCTCTCTTCCTCTTGACCTACCCAACCCAACGAATGTACCCATTCATTGGTTGCAGTCCATCAGGCGTCCCATTCATTTATCAAGGTTGACCCAAGGAATGGTGCCCCCTTCACTTTTATCAGTCTATAGGGTTGCACCATTCATTTATGATGGTCTCTCTAGCATGTGTAGCTATGAATCTCACTACTAGGGACTCAAGGGACTCACTGCTAGGAAGAAATACCAAGAAAATAACCAGAATCAACCTTGTTGTCGTAGTGAAACTCACACAGGAGTTCACTCTTCAGGCCTGACAACCAATTTCTTTGACAGTGAAACTCATACAAGAGTTCTCTCTTTAGACCTGACATCCTAGTTCTGCTGCAAGCCTAACAAGTTGCTTCTTGTTGTTGTACTCACCCTCTAGGAATATGCATCCCTTTCAATGTTATACAGTTCCTTAGGTGATCCATCATTTTCCAAGGTTTATTACGCATTAAAATGCCAACTTGTTGCTAAATTTCCACTAGCAATCTATAACGTGTGGCAATCATCCCATCTACGTCATATGCATACATTCAATACGAGACAATCATCATACAATATAGCATGTGGAAATCATCCCATCTATGTCATATGCATACATTCAATATGAGACATCATCATACAATTTTCAATTATAAAATTTCAAATATGTTTTACACAAGAAAACATAATTTCCCAAACATGAGTTTTCTTCTCATAATTGTTTGGTCCTTGCAACAACATGCATCGATCTTCCTTACAGGCTTACACCACTACCATATCCAAGACCATGTTTCCTACAATCTTTACCACTTTAATTCAGCCAAACAAATTGTTAGCATATTATAACAATTTTCAATTATTAACTTCTCAAATTTGTTTTATACAAAAAATAAAATTTTCCATGCATGAGATATCTTCTCTTTATGGTTGGCTCTTGAAACTATAGATACAAGTTTTATTTATGGGCTTATATCATTTCAATATCCAAGACTACTCTACATGAAATTATATTAACTTTCTTGCAACCAAACAACATTGTTAGCACCCATGCAAATTTTCAGCAGTTCCTGAAATGATCTCAGAATTGTAATTTACCAGCAATTCAATCATTTCTTCATCAATTGTGTTCATCAACTCCCCATCAACTCTTCTTGATTTTCGAGTGTTATCTCTCTGTAAACTTCGTTTGGCTAAGAAACGAATGACAAAGGAAACCTACAAACCAACTTTGAGATCCGAAACTAGCCTTTCGAACCTGGAGAGGGATCTCTTGGGAGACTTTATCTCGGTACAGGATATGGCTTTGAGCTATCGGCTAGATTTAAAACCTTTGAATAATAAGTTCTAGTTATATTGGCGCAAGAGAGTAAGACCTTGGGCTATGGATTCAGTTCAAGAAAATGTAGAAAAAAATGACTCGGTGACTGAACTTGAGAGGATAAAGGCTAAGCGAGCAACAGTCTTCAGTGCAAAATCGTTGTGTGAGGCAAGGGGGAAAAACACAGAAAGCGACTCGGAGCACTGCTAAGGATGAATTCAAAGTTCACTTAGAGGAAAGACGGTTTGTCTAAATGGTGTGAATTCCAAGGCACTGTGCAGCAAATCCCAGGTTCAAAAATACGTTCCTATTTAGACAGCAATAGATATGAATAAAGAATACAAGAAGTGCATACGCAAAGAAAGGAAACAATACATCTGACTACTACAATTAGAATATTTTCATCAAAGATTCAGGACTTTTGCATTAAATTTCGATCAAGCTCAAACTACATTCAATAGTCACTGTCTACACTAGTTTTCCAACCAGCCTGGCTTACATTGAAAAGATCAAATATATAGGCAACCCTTCTCTAGCTGTTATCTCTAGAATTTAGGAAACTAACTATTCTACACTAAATGACTCTTCGCATGACGCCTTTCCAAAAATATAAAACAAATCTGGTCACATCATGACTTCTTGTATTCTGCCACGTGGATTCAGTTATCAACAAGGTGTCTTCATGGGGAGAGTGATATGTCAATGCCTTCCTTCGACAAGATATCTGAATGATCAAGTATTCTATCAGACTCCTGTCATCCAGTGTAACAGCCTTGATTTTTTTCATGCACTCATTTGCTGGGGTGCGTTCATCATGAGTGGCTACTAACTATCGTTACCAAAATGACAAAACCGTATAAAGGAGATGCCTCCTTCAAAATTGTCTAGATACGCGCTCTGTTTGAGGATACAAGAACGAACTCAATTAATCATGTTTCTTCTACACGCTGGCAAGAGCTCTGTGGACTTTCTCCTCGATCGCTTCACATTCTCTGAACTGCTTCGCATTCCTTTCTTCTGACAGCCTATGTGTTTTGCGCAGCTGACGATTGTATCTTGCACCTCTCTGAGTTGTCTCTTGAGCCATGTCACATTTCCTTCATGGCCTTGCGATGCTAACACTTCAAGGGTCTTTGCTACCAACTTTCGTCTCAATTCCCTATTTTCCTGGTAAATCTCAGCGATAGCGAGTTGTGTTGGCTTCACCTGTTGGGACAATTCTCAAACATTTGCACCTTCGATATTTCTCCTTCTCATTCTGTTCCATCTTTCTCAGCTTGTACCTTCAACTAATTCTAGTTGAATGGCGCGCATAATTAATTCTTTGACAGCTGACCTCACGCGCGGTTTGCTTGGGACGAGAGTTTCCCGAGCTTCATTGTTCTTCTTTGACCTGCCCCTTCTCTGGGGCAATTGCTATTGGGGAACAGGGCTTCCGACGTTCCTTCTTTTTGTGCAGCCTCTTCCATAACAGCCTCTGCGCGATGTGATATTACCCTTTCTACGCGCAGAGGGAAATACCCTTTTGGATCCTTGGGGATGCCTGTTATGAGAAAGAAAGAATCCCAGTCGCTTCACAACCGTCTTAATTCCTCCAACACAAGCAGTTTAATCAGAGAGACATGAGAAATTTTCCTTTTCGATTTATCCACTTCATCCTGGACGTTGCCCGCCATCTCTCGGAGGTCCTAGTGTAAGAAAAATGGAATATTTAATGGCCTCTTTCCTGTGAAGTGCATCAATAATCTAATGTGGTGTGAATGTATCATGTCGAATCTCCCTTCACAGGTGAAATATCTCTTGATTACTTCAAGCAGTTTCTGAAAAGGTTCGTACAAATATCTACTCAAAACATCTATCTTGACTGATTTGTTGGGTACGTAAGCGATAACATGGGAGTGCAATGTGTATGTTATGAATTCCTTTAGGGATTTTACTAAGGCGTATCCTTGTTTCTCCATAACGTCGTACCTTAGTGGGGAATCCTTGAGCATCCTGCTAAAATAGGATATAGGCTTCTCAAAGTTCTGATTGTCTTTCAGTAACAGCACGTCGGTAATTGTATGCTCTGAGGCGAACGAGAACAAGATGAAGTCTTTCATGAAGTCTGGGTTGGCCAGCACAGGAGATTTAGTCAGTACCACCTTGATATCTTCTAATGATTTCCTAGATTTCAAGTTCCACTTGATCTCATTCCCCTTCCTGAGCATGCAGGTGATATGTTTTATAATTTCTGTCAGAATCGGGATGAATCTTCTCAAGAAGTTTACTTTTCCCATGAAGGATTGCACTTCCTTCTTACTGCGTGGAGTGTCAATTTTCAATATTCCTTCAACCCTTATGGGATCTATCTTAATGTCCTCTTTTGAGATGATGTGCCCCAACAACTTTCCTTCTTGCATCCCGAGGTGTGATTTTTTTGGATTTAATGATATGCCAAATTTCCTGCACTTCTGGAAAAAATTCTTCAGGTGCCCGAGGTGTTGTTCCTCGGAATCAGAGTATATTGTGATGTCACCCAGATAGATCACAATAAACTTGTCCTTTTCATCAGTAAACACTATGTCCATTTCTCTCTGGAAGGTAGCTCTATCATTCATCAGGTCGAAGGGCATCTTGGCATACATGAACATCCCCCATGGTGTTGTAAAGGTTGGCGTTTCCCTGTCGTCTAGGTGTACCATGATCTGATTATAACCTGAAAAAATGTCCATCATGGACATCTTCTGGGACCCCACCATGTTTTGCAGGATATAGTCCATTTTAGGGAGAGGGTAGTGATCCTTGAGGGACACTTTGTTTAAGTTTCGTACTTCCACACAGTCTTATTTTTCCGCTCTTCTTTCTTACAGGTACCAAATTGGCCACCCATTTTGAAAACCTTAAAGAAACGATAATCTTAGCTTCGAAAAGTTTCTTTACCTCCTTTTCGATCAGCGGTAGTAGTAGGGGATTTATCCATCTCAGCTTCTATTTGAAATGCCTCTGGTCTTCTTTGAGAGGGATGACATGCTAAATCACTTTAGTGTCATACACCTTCAAGTCATCATATCTCCAAGAGAAAACATCGGGGAAATCCTTCATGAGCTTGATGTAGTCTTGTTTGACCTCTGGACTGAGCGTTTTCGACAATTTTATTATTTTTAGGTTTTCCTGAGTCCCAATATTGCAATCTTCGACATCCTTGTTGTTCGCAGTGATCTTGGGATTTCTAGTCACATCATTTTCGTCAAACAACTTTTCGAGCAGCACTAACCCCTTTGGGATGATGTTATTTTTCAGTTGTACTATGTCCCTTCCCGCTATTTGGTTCTGGAAAGGGTCATCATTACTACGTGGATCTGCACTCCCATCTTCATCGCAGTAGGATTCGTCATCAATGTTTACATTAGCGAACTCGTCACTCATTTGGAGAAATCTCTCCACCTGTTTTTCATCCTCAAACACCTGCTAATATTTGATATTATTAGGCACTGTCGACCTGTGTTTGACTTCGATATCATATTTTCTGTTAGGGAATATGGGAATTTTAAAAACCAAGGCCAAGGTGGCCAATGCGTCAGCGATATGATTTTCCCCCCTCGGGATAACCAATAGATTATACTCCAAGAATTCCTCGAGGAGGTCCAACACCAAGTTTTTGTATGCTCTCAGCTTGGGGTGTTTTTCCTGATATATTCCTTTCACTTGGTTTATAATCAGCTCAAAGTCTCCATGTATTGATGTCTTCTCCACGCCTAATTCTTTTAAAACCTTCAGGCCCAAAATCAGTGCCTCGTACTCAGCCATGTTATTTGTACATCCAAAAGCGAGTTTGTACCAGTAGAGTTTTGAGCCCACTTTTGGGGGGTTTATCCATACGTTGGCCTCTGCCCCTTCTTTTTTGACAGCTCCGTTGAAACTCATGTTCCATATCTCTTTCTCCGTGTGGTTTCTCGGATCAGCGCACTCTTCTACTTGTCATGCGGCTTTATCATCGACGGTCATAACGGCTATCGATTCTTCCTCTTCAAAACTAAGGTCATTGTACAATTTGGAGGAACCGACTTCAGTGTCGAATGAGTAGATAGGATGGTTATTCGGTTGCGTCTTACTTCTTACCATGTATTTCAATAGAACTTGTATATATAATCATCTATCCTGGCTAGATATAGGAATGGTGACGTATTACATGTCCATTTGTAGAGTCCCCTTTAACTTCACAGCCCACGACCTAGATAGCAGCATGCCAAACTTAGGGGGTATGTATGCCACGACCATGTCCATAACCATGTTCTTCGAAGGAATTTGGGCTAGTGACATGACCAAGTCTTTGATGAGACCCAAGCACTTGACTTTCCTTGAATCAAAAGAAAAAAGGTCCTTATAGGTCCTAGTGATGTCCAAACCCAACTCATCCATGATCACCTTTGGCATGAGGTTGTGTGATGCGCCGAAGTCCAGCATGGCGTTATGTAAGGTCATTTCATGGACTTTAAGACTGAAATAGAATGGGAGAACATCCTCAATATCGCTTGTCTCCTCTACGCGCAGACCAAACAAAATGACAGGGTGATCGTTTTGGACATTCAAAGTGTCGGGAGTTTGTCCCATTTTAAGAATTTTAATAATTTTCTCTCGATATTCACCCTTTCTGATAAGTTCGTTAAAAGGGACAAATATTTTGATCTTGGCCATTTCATTCTCAAAGTTAAAGGGGGGAAATACCTTCTCTACCTCTTTTCCACACGCTTCCCGGCTTGTTTCCAGTGCTTTCCTTGGGGCCTCCTCCTTTGACTTTGATTTTTCAGTTGCATCCTTAGTAGGGTTGTCTCACTTCGGTAGGTTTGTCTGGCTTCGGTTGGCTTGTGGAAAGGGTGTCCGCCAAAGGTTTCCTTATGGGATTTGTCTGCTAAGGTTCAGTAGGAACCTCCTTTCTCCTGAGGTTATATTTCTTTTGAAACTGCATGATGGCGTTCTGATAACCTTTCCTGAACTCTTTTGTTTCCCTGGACATCATATACTGATCATGTTCTCCCTTCGTCAAAAACACACACAGATTCTTTTCATCGCAACAATGCATTTGGTCTTCCAATACCTGATCGAAGTCCTCGTCAGTGTAATTGTTTTAGAACAGAGGCCTTGTTTACTAGTCGCCATATTCTCTCTGCTCCCTATGTCTGATCTGAGGGACTTGAATCCTTCTGAGTTTCTGATTCTTGGGTTGGGGGTCGTGATGTTCTCGAGCAACAGGTCTATTTCCCATGGACATTATTTCCATTAGTTTCTCCATGGTTTTCATCATTAATTCAAATTTGTCATCCGTAGACCTTGATGTCGTTGGTTGCGCATCCCCTTGGGGTTTCTTATCACCCCTGTTGAATCTCTGTTGATCTTCCCTGACTCCATCATGTTCACCTCAACTTCAATTACGTTGCTCATCATTGTGTCTAGATTTTCTAATCTTCTTTCTCTCAATAGAAAGGTGAAATCATCGTCGAAGGCATCGGCGTATTGCAACTGCATAGCCTCGGGGGGTGGCTGGACTTATATAGGAATCGAGTTATAAACCCTCATGAAATGATATGAGAATTCTTGCACCGTCTCCTCCGATGCCCTCTTCATATTATTGTACTACGTCAACAACTACAAGGGGTTCTTCTTGTCTCCCCATCTAGTAATGAATGACGTTTCAAACACGGTGAAGTCTTGAATGCTTGCTGTCAAGAGGGCTTTGAACCATTTCCTTACCTCCCCCGAAAGGCTCTGCATGAACAACCTCATTTTCACGTCTGCATAGTCCACCTCCTCTAGGTCGACGAAATCGTTGAACCAATCCAGATGCCTCTGGGCTGAAATGTTTGCTTCAACATCATAGAGCTTAATTCTTTGGTTGTAATTCTGAGGCAAATCATGCAGTTGGGCTGGTAGAACGAGGGGGGGGAATTTGGCGGCCATGGCTCTAGGAGGGTTAGGGATTTGGAGGATGTTTTAGGTATCATAGCTTGAAACCTCTTCTGTTCGAAGACTATATCATCCAAATTAGTCTCCAACTTAGACCTAAATAGGGTTTGCTCAAACAGGGTGTCAAAATCAAGGTTGTTGGTGCTCTGCGCGTCGTCTTTGGGTAAGGACAAGCTTTTGTCTAGGTAATAGAATGGGTCTGGAGCTTGCTCTCTAGTACTACGTAGAAGTTCTCAGGATCACACATAATCTCTACAGGGTTTGGATCAGGATTTTCTCTAGTATAGATCGTCTTCGGAGCCAGGATTCTTGAATCACGCTACTTGGTACTACTAGTCTTTTTTACTGGAGTCGTCGGGTTAAAGGTTTTAGCCAGTATAGATGTTTGTCCCTTTGTTACCCTCAGGGGTCAAACTACAACGTTAGTCTTTTTCCCAAGGAAAAATTATTTAATTTCTTCCTCAGCAATGACACCAGAATGTTATCTCTCTGTAAACTTCATTCGGTTGAGAAACGAATGACAGAGGAAACCTACAAACTAACTTTGAGATCTGAAACTATCCTTTCGGACCTGGAGAGGGCTCTCTTGGGAGACTTTGCCTCGATATATGATATGGCTTCGAGCTATCGGCTAGATTTAACACCTTTGAATAATAAGTTCTGGTTATATTGGTGCAATAGAGTAAGACCTTGGGCTATGGAGTCGGTTCGAGAAAACAATAGAAACAAATGTCTTGGTGACTAAACTTGAGAGGATAAAGGCTAAGCGAGAAACAGTCTTCAGTGAAAAATCGTTGTGTGAGGCGGGGGGGGAACAAAAAGCAACTCGAAGCACCACTAAGGATGAATTCGGAGTTCACTTAGAGGAAATATGGTTTTTCTAAATGGAGTGAATCAAGGGCCGTTGAGGATGAATTCAGAGTTCACTTAGAGGAAAGACGGTTTGTCTAAATGGCGCGAATCCCAGGGTGCTACGCAACAAATCCCAGGTTCGAAAATATGTTCCTATTTAAACAGAAATAGATATGAATAAAGAATACAAGAAGTACGTATGAAAATAACAGAAACAATACATCCGACTGCTACAATTAGAATATTTTCATCAAAGTTTCAGGACTTTTGCATTAAATTTTGATCGAGGTCAAACTACATTCAATAGTTACTGTCTACACTAGTTTGCCAACCAACCTGGCTTACATTGAAAAGATCAAATATTTATGCGAGGGCATCGCTTGGGCTACCCTTGTCTCTAGCTGTTATCTATAGAATTTAGGAAACTCAATGTTTTGCGCTAAATTACACTTTGCATGATGCCTTTCCAAAAATAGAAAACAATTGCATCTGGTCGCATCATGACTGTTTGTATTCTGCCACAGGGATTCGGTTATCAGCAAGGTCTCATCATGGGGAGAGTGATGTGCCAATGCCTTCCTTCGACAATATATCTGAACGATCAAGTATTCTGTCAGACTCCCACCATCCACTGTAACAGCCTTGATTTTTGTCGTGCGCTTATTTGTTGGGGTGCGTTCATGGCGAGTGGCTACTAACTGTCATGGTCGTTACCAAAACGGGAAAACCGTCTAAAGGTGATGCCTCCTTCAAAACTGTCGAGATACATGCTTCGTTTGAGGATATGAGAATGAACTCAGTTAATCATGTTTCTTCTGCGCGCTGGCTAGAGCTGTCTGGACTTTCTCCTCGGTCGCTTCACATTCTTTGAATTGCTTCACATTCCTTTCTTCTGACAGCCTCTGCGTTTCATGCAGCTGTACAATTGTATCTTGCACCTCTCTGAGTTGTCTCTTAAGACACGTCACATTTCCTTTGCGGCCTTGCAATGCTGACACTTCAAGGGTCTTTGCTGCCAATTGTCGTCTCAATTCCCTATTTTCCTGGTAAAGCTCAGTGATAGCGAGTTGTGCTTGCTTCAGCTATTGGGACGATTCTCAAACATTTGCACCTTCGATATTTTTCCTTCTCGTTCTGTTCCATATTTCTCGTCTTGTACCTTTGACCGGTTCCAGCCGAATGGCACGCATAAGTAATTCTTCAGTAGCTGACCTCGCGCGTGGTTCGCTTGGGACCAGAGTTTCCCCAACTTCATTGTTCTTCTTTGGCCTACCCCTTCTCTGGGGCATTTTTTGTTGCGGAGACAGGGCTTCTGAAGTTCCTTCTTTCTGCGCAACCTCTTCCAATACAGCCTCTGCACGGTGTGATATTACCCTTTCCTCATGCAGAGGGAAATCCCCTTTTGGATCCTTGGGGATTCCTTCTGTGAGAAAGAAAGAATCCCAGTCACTTCCCAACCATGTTAATTCTTCCAACACAAGAATTTTAATCATAGAGACATGAGAGAGTTTCCTTTTTTATTTATCCACTTCAGCCTAAGCATTGCCCACCATCTCTCGAAGGTCCTGGTGTAAGAAAAAGGGCATATTTAATGGCCTCTTTTCTGTGAAGTGCATCAACAATCTAATATGGTGCGAATGTATCATGTCGAATCTCCCTTCATAGGTGAAATATCTTTGGATTAGTTCAAGCAGTTTCCGAAAAGGTTCCTACAAATATCTACTCGGAACGCCTGTCTCAATTTTCCCACCTAAACAATCTCGCTTGATGAAATCTTTGTAGCACTGTGCATCCAAAGGCATGCCTTTGAACCACCTTTCGCCACACAAAGGGATCTCGATTTTGGTCGACATAGTTTCCTCTGCCACCTAGAAAATGACACCTCATCACCGCGTGGAACCCGTCAAAATTGAGTGCAAACTGTTCGGCTAGTCTCATATTGAATCCTTGCATTTTCCTGCAAAACTCCATGCACCCGAATTGTTCAAAGGATGTTTTAACCTCTGGATATTCGTTGATCAATGTCAAGTTTTGGGGCTCAGGCCCAATGTTTCTGCCACTTTGCGTGCTCTTCCTTATGTTTTGGGAGGTTTCCATAGTGCAACCCATATTTGTTCTATGTGCGATGGACTTGGCATAGGCCCAAGGTAGAAAACTTGATAAAATTGGGCTTGCAAGAAGAGCTACAAATAGTGCATAAGCCCGATTGGCGAATGGGATGCGTGCAGAAAATCTGGAATTTATAACAGAGTAGGAGGGAGGTGGAATCGTGCCAAAGAACATTGAATTCAAGGTGACTAGATGTTTCGAAACGAACCGAAGATCTTCCATAGCACCCCCATGTGTGTAAAGTACCGCTGATAAGAGCTGCATGACATACATGATACGAACGCCGCGATTTTTCATTCTTCCAACCCCCATAATGAGTTGATGATGGTCACTGCACTTGTCGACGTGACTTCTATTAAAATCTTTCCTCGACCTGGGGCACGTAGAAACTCCTTTTTTTACAGGACTTGACTCTTTGGGAACAGACTCATACCATTTACACATGTTTTGACTCTGACATCCCTTCCTGACTCCAAGGGCCAACCGACCACTTGTTGACTTCGACCCTTTTATTGTTTTGTACCTGAATTCACATGCCTTGACACACATGCCATGACTCAACTAAGACCGACCCTAGATGGAGAGGAAAATGGCGGCGCTAACACTGAGTATCTCTCTTTTGTTGCAATGTTGTCTTTCTCTCCTTTGTTGCAATGTTGTCTTTCTCTCCTTCAACTCTCTCACATAGAATCGTGACTCCTCTCTCAGACAATATTCACCAGCGTGTGCTCTCTCCACTTAAATCCCGACTCCTCTCTCAATTCCCTGAGGTCTATGTGAGCATACCACGTTGAATCTTGTTCGTAATGATGCACACAAACTCCATCAATTTAGTAGATTCATCCCTCTAGCTATTAAAGGAATTAACCGAATCTTTGTTTTCAAATAAATGGAAGGAAAGTTTAGAAAAACAAACTTGAAAGTGTCCATTGTGCAGGATGGGTTATGTTCAAATATGCTCCTGCATCATTCAAGTTACAAGTTTTAAGAATTCTAAGTGCATGGTCTCACAACGAAACTCTAAAAGAATGTCACAATGAAGTGGTTTTACTGTTATGAAAGGATTTTTGTTTTTTGGGGGCCCTATTGCTACCTAAAAGATATGTATATTATTTGAGAGTGAAGGTTTTCACAATTAAGCATAATTCTTGTTTGAGCATTTTGAATTTAAACTGTGTAGGAAATTTTGAAACATCAATGAATGTCATAATAAGTATTTGGGGTGGTTTCCGTTCTCGGATGATAATCCCCTCAAATGCATTTTGTCCCATCTTTTTTTATTTTTTAATAATAATTTTTTCAAGGACAAGAAGACACATTAATCAGTTTGGTGAACTTTTCATTGAGAAGGTAAAATTATTCAAATTTATCGCTATATTTACATGCATCCTTGAAAAAATTTAAACCTTTTCAGCATCACATTTTCTATGATTTTTTGTTCATAAAACTTCAAATTATCACAAACATATTAAATATTTGTTTATATAAGTTGGTTTATTGTTATTTATTAAAAAAATAAAAAATATTGAAGGTGTAGATTGATGTATAACAAACACATTTTGTGTTTTCATGTTAATTGTTAGTCTAAACCCATAATATATACCAAGATGGTATTTTTATCATTAAGAAGTCTCATCTATTAAAATAGGTAGAAATATAGATATATAC
This sequence comes from Picea mariana, assembly GCA_032191745.1. Taxonomy (NCBI): domain Eukaryota; kingdom Viridiplantae; phylum Streptophyta; class Pinopsida; order Pinales; family Pinaceae; genus Picea; species Picea mariana. The sequence goes on along the minus strand of JASDQU010103765.1, from coordinate 108,561 downwards.
AAAATGTTCAAGTGGATAGGGAATGAAAATTGTGAAAGTCCATCAACTTGTATGACACCAAGGATGCTAACTAAACCCAAAACTATAAATTTATTTCATGAATTACTATGGATTTATAAACTAGTAACAAAACAAAGAACTATATACTATATTATCATAAACTTGCTTATTGAAATAAACTAGCTTATCATAACAAACTATATTGCTACATTGTCGACAAAAGAGATGCAAACAAGGAGCCTTATAGTTGGGTTACCTTGTCTCCAACATTTTCATTTTCATCTATAGTCTTTTATCTAGTGTAGTTCAACATTTGAGCAAGAAGGGCCTTCATTTTAGAGAGCTCATTGGCCTGCTTAGAGAGGTCCTTAAAGAGAGGGGTGAGAGCTAGATCCATGTAGGATAGTGATTGAATGACTAGGCTTTTGTACCTCCTTCAGGAATCAAAGTTAGAGAAGATAAAGGACCTCATATGCCACAACATATCCAACATGATTTGGAAGAGAGTGTGCTCACTTGTACTGTGCTTAGGATCCACAAGTGGAATGTTAGGTCGGGGAATTCCTTCCATCTCCTTCTCTTTATTTCCCTACCATGCCTCCTTCTACAACTTGGCAATTTCCATATGAGCCTCATATATATGATTCCTTTTGAATACAACATGAAGTTGCTTGTTTTCAGCTTCATAATAAGGGGTATCCCTCTCCCAAAATTTGCATCTATATTAAGTTTTTTAGATTGTTAGAAATAGTTCCATTGTTACCTCTTTTTTATGGGCATCCAACTAGCCTACTACCCATAGACCTATTGCCTCAAAAAATAGGAGTAGTTTCCTTTGTTTCCTCTAAATATTGGAGGTTTGGACTCTCCTAGAAGTAAGAAGTGAAGTGAACCCATCGATACCCTACATAGGTGAAGCTAATTCTAGCAAAACAAAACCAATTACCCAATGATTTAGATGAGAACAAAGTGTTGAAATTTTGTTGTCATTGATGTCAGAGGATGTCATTGATATCATAGGCAAGGGGAGACCGATTGTTTTCAGCGACAGGGAGAAGAGTAGATCGAGGAAGAATCCGAACTACTACAACCAAAGAGAACATGTTCATACTGCAAATCAAGATAGACAAAGGAAGTTGAGAATGTTCCTATGCATTATTAAGTCTCTGTGCTCATGAATTTGCGTCTACCCTAAATTAATAATGAGAACAGTGAAATAACTCATGGAACGACAACTCCATAACTGCAAGATAATTTTGCGTGAAAAAGATTTGGGACTTCATCAAAATAGCAAGAATTCAAGGAACGAAATAACCCTGCAAAAGACATGTCCAAGGATCGAACTAGACAGATGGGGAAAATATTATGCATAGTTGAAGTGTGAGGGAGTAGCATAGTATTTTTTAAAATGATATATCCCACATTCATTGGGAAAACAAAGTTCAAAAGGTTTATAATGAAAAGGAATCATCACTTAGTTTAAATGAAAGTGATTAGAAGAGCTATGGAACCTCACATGAAGGATTAACTTTTGAGAGATTAGATATCGACCATTCATCACCTGAGATCAACGGTTAACATCAAATATTGGGGTCCAATATAATATGGGATAGCTCAGCCACATCAGTGCCATGTATTTGGTCAGATGAATGCCACATCAAAAGCCCATGACAGTGATGCCATGTGCAGTGCCATGTGTCAGTACACGTACCAATGCTACGACATCCAGTGTACAGAAGAAGACATCCACATGGAAACCACTTCATATGCCACATCATCACAAGAGATCTCGTAAAATGGCTAAGTATCAGAGCACCACGAGGATAGTGCATGACGAAGAATCGAGAGTATGTGAAGAGATGGGCATGAACCCATGGACCTGTGAACTAACGGTAAAGTATCAAAAAGATTTACCACATATTTCTATAATGATTAATTATCGTAACTCTTATTTCAAAGTTGTCAACCTGGACGACAGATTTTTTAATTTATTACAAGGTTTATGAAATCTTCGCCACTTTAATAATGGCATTATGTTCACACAAGTGGCAGTTGATGTGGCGGGGGAAATAAATGCGATCAGAAAATGGTGATGTGATGTCATGGCAGATGGAAATGGTTAAGTATGGAGGTGTGAAAAGAGGAATGGAATGTACATTATGGTGAAAGTGGGATTGTGAGTGTAGGACAGAAGACATGGGGAGAGGAAAAAGTAAAAGGGAATAACTACCGCATCTGCAATAATAAAAATTGGCTAAGTATGGAAAAGGGTCATTATGCGGGTTGTGAAAGCAACAGGATCATTTTGTATAATGCGGGATTGTGAGTCTACAGGACACAAGACATGGCAAAAGGTAAGTGGAATAAAAGGGTGTCTCACATCTTCATTCTAAGAAATCGGCTAAGTATGAAAAGGTATAAAGTGCATTTTGGAGGACGTGGATATAAAAGGTGCAAATTGAGTGTAGCACGATTGTAGGATGCAGGACACGGGGGAAATGTGGGACATGAACATGTTGGTCTCCCAAATCACCTGAAAATCTACCAAGTGTTGGAATTTCGAAAGGAAAGAAATGACTCAGTATAAATACAAGGGCTTACAAGTCTGCGGACCTGGGAATTTGATAGTAGTGTGACTTGCAACCTGCATTTGAAAGGAGAAAAAGACTAAGTAAGGAAATTCAAGAAGAAAAGTAAAGAAAAGGAAAAAAATTAAGGATAAGTGTTTATGTACTAACATTGATCAACAAATGTGGATCAACAATTATCACCCCTCATAGGTTGATGCACATGCATAAGTAGGTCGTCTAACATATTTGGGTCTAGGTGCAACTCCTTGGTGATTTTGACTGAATAGATACCCCTAGTGGAAATGGATTAATCAAAGGATAGATTTCATAGGGTGTAAGATGTGTCTTCTTTATTACAATATCCCATATTGGGGGGTGTTGCTTGCTTGCTTTCATTGAAAGCATCTATAAAAATAAATCATTTTTCTTGGTTTAAAACTTCCATCTTCATATATATCATCTTTAAAGATATGAATCCAACTAGATTGCTCCACGAGACTTCTTGTTTTTTAGTAGATATTAATTTTAAACCTAAGTATCTACAACCCAAGCTATTGAATATTTCTTAGTTTCATTTTTAGATTCTTGAAAATTCGTTCCCACCTTTCTTAAGCAAAAGGAATATTTTGAACTTCCAAACAAGCTTCTTGCCACCAAAACTCTATTTTATAAATGATGTCTTTGCTGAGAAATTTTTTAGACCTTAGGTTCTATGCATAGGCCAACAATAAGAATCTACTAATTGTTGGAATATTGGTTGTTGTCATCGATGTCAACCCTAGTCATGGGTTTTGGACTGCAAGATTGATGAAGGCATTTTGACAAGAAGGAAAATGCACATGTAGATACAAGACCCATGGATGGATAGTATACATCATGTTGTTTCAGGTGGTATGTAGCAAGTCATGTGGATCCTCATGGTTGAGGAGAAATGAATTTTTGAAGATGACAAAGTGAATTGAATAAGGAAGTACATGTAGGCCCTGAAGATAATTAAAGAAAATAATTACAAAATAAGAAAGTGTCAAGTCGACCCTAATGTTAAAAGGAAGTGACATAAATGGTATAAATAAATATCAGTATACATCCATTTGATACACAAGTCGAATTTTAGAGGAAATCAGAAGTAAAGAAGGCCGAATTGCAAGGGAGGATAAAGTTTTTTGGTGATGTGTTCTAAGGTATGTTATTTTCAAGTCATCTTACCATTTTCGCTATAACTATTTTTCTAGAACGATTTAGATGGTGAAATTGCTATGGTATTGAGAAGACATATCAAGGTACATGTGGTAAAATTTTTCTCTTTATTCGCTATAATTTTGGAGATACACTCTGTGGAAGATAGGGTTTTTGACCAGTCCTGAAGCTAGTCAATAAACAGATGTTCCGGGTAAAACAGTCATAACTTCTTCATACAGAATCCAAATGAAGTGGGACAAATTTAATTGGAAATAGTACAGACTTTAGTTTCTTGTGTTCGAGTTTCAGAATCATATGTTAAATATTGAGCGCGAGGCATTTTGTACAAGTTAGGTCTCCTGAATAAACTAGAATTGAACAAGGTCTACCATTCTCTCTATAACTTGTTTTTGGGGAGGATTCAAAGAGTGAAACTTGGAGAAGTTTCATAGAATAAATTGAGTAATATTATCTACAGGATCAAAGTATTCCAAGAATTGAAGAATTGCAGAAATTGAAGAAGTCTCGGGAAGCATTATCAAGTTCTATGTGATGGTTGGTTGATGGTGATGATTTAATGTGAAGTTTTATTATCTCTCATATATTCTTGGGTGGAAGGAAGGGGTAAGGATGGAGAGTTCAACTCTCTCTTGATATTGGAGGATTGTATGTTTCTCTTGGAGGTTTATCCCTCCATTTACATTTAGAAGCTGTAGCTATCTTTGGAAGTCATTACTTCCCTTGAACAATAACTATTGATTATTTCTCATATATTGTGCATGGTGTATTGTGGTCTATTGGTGTAACTCTTATACTATTGTTCATTGTTCATTGGATATAATTGAATGGTTTAAGTATAAGTTTTAAAATGTTTTAAATTGTACTTAATACTGATTCACCCCCCTCTCAGTATCAACAATTGGTATCAGAGCAGGTTACCTTCAGTACAGTTTAACCACTGGAAGGAAGATCCTATGCAGAAATGGAAGACAACATTCCAAATGGGATTCCACCATTTGATGGAAGCAATTTTGAATACTGGAGTAATAGAATGGAAACTTACTTGAAATCTCTTGGGGAATATGTTTGGTTCTCAGTTGCTTCAGGATACAATGCTTTGAAGAAACCAAAGACTGTAACTCAGAAGGAAGCAAAAAGGAACAACAAATTGGCAATAGATACCATCCTGGATGGATTGACAGATTCAGTAAAATCCAAGGTGGGATCATGTGCATCATCAAAAGATCTTTGGGGCAAGCTACAAGACCATTATGCAAAGGAAGAAGCGGAAGAAGAAGAAGTTGAAGCAAATTACAACATCTCATATTTCAAAGAAGAAAATAGAGGTCAATTATTTTGCTTTAATTGTGAAGGAGTAGGACATGTTGAATTTGAATGTCCTCATCCAAGGATTGAAAGAGATGACACTAAAGAAGAAAAGTCCAATGAAGAAGAAGAAAATCATGAAGCATAAATGATTCAACAACAAGATGAGAATCTTAAAAAATTGAAGCATGTTGAGATTGAAAATAGAAAGCTCAAAGACACGCGAAGAAAACTAAGAAGTGAATTGGGTAGTTATGAAAAGAGAGTTGTAATCTTGAAGAAACAATTAGAATACTTTGAGAAACTAAGAGAAGAAACCATTTCCTTGAAAAATCTACTCGAAGAAGCAAGAAGAATAGGAGAAGTAAAGAAGGTCCAAATGATGAAGAAAGAAGAAGATCGTGAGAAACTTGAACAAGAAATTGTCTCATTGAGGAAGAGCTTAAGAAACTCTCAAGTGCCAAAAGACTTAACACATCTTGGATGGATGGGTGAAACTTCATACAAAGAAGATGCAAATACCAACAAGGAGGTTGAAGAAAGAGCTACATAGACAATTGATGTGAAGTGGACCAGGATACCAGAAAGAATGAATGATTACAAAAGAGATGAATATCCAAGAAGACCTCCTACCTTCAGGAATAAAAGAAGCTTCAATCATTATGAAGGAAACTACAAAACAGTAGATCATGACCCCAGATGGACTACATCACAAAGAAGGCCACTTACTCCAAGGTATCAAAATTTCTTTCTTGGTCATTGTTATACTTGCAAAAATTTTGGACATAAGCAAGGATGATTTTAAGGATGGAAATTTGTTTTAAAATGTAGAAACCTTGGTGAATCTTACTAATCCTTCATATGCCAACTATAAAAGTTTGGCAATATTTTTGTAAAAATATTCAAATTTATAAGGATTTTATATAGTTTTTATAAATTTTTGGCGATCTTTAAGGTAAAATAATTTTATCCTATAGAATTTGGGCGAATCATTTTTAAAATAATGAATCTTGTTTTTGGAAACGTCGTGGAAAATTAGCCCATGAGAGAAATTTAGCCCCTAAAATCATCCATGGACATAAGGCAATTAATTGCAGAATCAATGAAAGGAACAATTACGCAAGAAACATGAATGGTGTAAATAGAATATATGGAAATAATCATGGATTTGTCAACAAAAGTTATAATTCATTTTCCCCATTGATGGACAAAAATATTGTATGCTACGAATGTAATTATCTTGGACACAAAGCATGAGATTGCAAATATATGAATGAAGATGTATGTATGCCAACCGCAATATGGAGAAGGAAAGAGATTCCAAACAATGAAAATTGTCAAATAGCATTAACCGTTGAAGAATGTAAAGAAGAAGATGAATGGTACATAGGCAGTGGATGTTCTTCACACATGACCGAGGATCAATACAAATTCATTAGCTTGAAGAGAAAGGGTAGCAATGTTGCATTTGGAGATGACTCATCTACCAAAATACTTGGAGAAGGTGTAGCAGAACTTGGAAGAAAAAATGTAAAAGCAAAGAATGTCCTATTGGTTGAAAACATGAAGCATAATCTACTCAGTGTTAGTAAAATGTGTGATCAAGGATACAGTCTTACGTTTGACTCCCAAAAATGTAAAATCAGAGAAAATAACTCAGGAAGATTGGTTGCAACTGCAACAAGAAGACCGAACAACATATACATCCTAGACATGAATAAGAAAGAGAAGACAAAAGCCACACAAAATTGTTCCAAGGAATAAAAAGTCTCAAAAGACCAAAAATAAGGATGAAGTATTATTGAGTGCCACATGTTCAGGGGGAGCAACCCCAAAGAAGAAGGTTACATTTTGCCATTAAAATCAGGGGGAGAAGACATGCCCTACCATTTTCCATTGATGTCAAAGGGGGAGAGAAATAAGGATCATGATGATAGGAGGAGAATGAGTGTTGCCATCAATGACAAAGGGGGGGATTGTTGGAAGATTGGTTGTTGTCATTGATGTCAACCCTAGTCATGGGTTTTGGACCGCAAGATTGATGAAGGTATTTGGACATGAAGAAAAATGCACATGTAGATACAAGACCCATGGATGGATAGTATACATCATGTTATTTCCGGTGGTATGTGGCACGTCACGTGGATCCTCATGGTTGAGGAGAAATAAATTTTTGAATATGAAAAAGTGAATTGAAGAAAGAAGTACATGTAGGCCCTGGAGATAATTAAAGAAAAGAATTACAAAATAAGAAAGTGTCAGGTCAGCCCTAATGTTAAAAGGAAGTGACATAAATGGTATAAATAAATATCATTATACATTTATTTGATACACAAGTCAAATTTCAGAGGAAATCAAAAGTAAAGAAGGACGGATTTCAAGGGAGGATGAAGTCTTTTGGTGATGTGTTCTAAGGTATGTTATTTCTAAGTCATCTTACCATTTTTGCTATAACTATTTTTCTAGAACAATTCAGATGGTGAAATTGCTATGGTATTGAGAATACATATCAAGGTAGTTGTGGTAAAAGTTTCAGCTCTTTATTCGTTATAATTATGAAGATACACTCTGTGGAAGATAGGGTTTTTGACCAGTCCTGAAGCTAGTCAATAAACAGGTGTTCCAAGTAAACCAGTCATAACTTCTTCATAGAGAATCCAAATGAAGTGGGACAAATAGAATTGGAAAGAGTACGGACTTTAGTTTATTGTGTGTGAGTTTCAAAATCGTATGTTAAATATTGAGCACGAGGCATTCTGTACAAGTTAGGTCTCCTAAATAAACCAGAATTGAACAAGGTCTACCATTCTCTCTATAACTTGTTTTTGGGGAGGATTCAAGGCGTGAAAATTGGAGAAGTTTCAGAGAATAAATTGAGTAATATTATCTACAGGATCAAAGTATTCCAAGAATTGAAGAATTGCAGAAATTGAAGAAGTCTCGGGAAGCATTATCATGTTCTATGTGATGGTTGGTTGATGGTGATGATTTAATGTGAAGTTTTATTATCTCTCATATATTCTTGGGTGGAAGGAAGGGGAAAGGATGGAGAGTCAACTCTCTCTTGATATTGGAGGATTGTATCTTTCTCTTGGAGGTTTATCTCTCCCTTTACATTTGGATGTTGTAGCTACCTTTGGAAGTCATTACTTCCCTTGAACAATAACTATTGATTATTTCTCATATATTGTGCATGGTGTATTGTGGTGTATTGGTGTAACTTGTATACTATTGTTCATTGGATATAATTGAATGGTTTAAGTATAAGTTGAAAAATATTTAAATTGTACTTGATATTGATTCAACCCCCTCTTAGTATCAACACTAACATTAGTATTTCCAATACTCTATAAAGATTAAAATCTCACCCTCGGTATTAATAGGCATTACGTAGACAAATTTAAATGATCAAAGAAAACAAAGCATCCTACTTGGCACATTCATCACATAAACCATACAACAACAAAATTCAAACAAAAATTTAGAGGGGGACCACATAACAATGCTTTCTATTCCACTCCATAAGATCAATCCATACATTCTTCTTATATCTTCTTAATACCTAGGAAGAGCTTCATAATCTCATTCATCCTTCCTCCATACATCCATACAAAACTCCCATCTAACCTTGACATACAAAAAGCCAACCCTAACTCTCTCATTTACACACATATGTATATTGACATTAGGGCATTACAATTAGTGCATTCAATTATAATCTCAGTTTTTGAAACGTGCAAGTAAATGGGAACACTAATTAGAGTGGGCACGTTGGCATAAGCTATGCATGCACACCCAAAATATGCAAAATAGGGTGCTAATAGTCTTTATTTTTGTGAATCTATAAACTTGAAGGCAGTTTTCTATCTAAAAAAATCCATGTCAATAGGGTTGATCACTATGATAATGATCAAAGATTGAACCCATTTTTATTACTCATTAGGTTACTCTTTTAATTCAATGTTACATATCCATGGAATATGTATTATATCTATCCTTGTTGCCCCGGAAGCTAGACCTTAGTGTTGGTTTAACCATATCAAACATTGGTCTCCATACCAATCACTTATCTAGATTAAAACTTTGATTAAAAATCAAATCTATCTATTATTTATCGAGTTTGCCACTTCCTAGATTTCATGTCCAACAATTGATTTGTTTTATTTAAATCTCCATACAAACTACTATTCGACTATTATAGTTTTCCATATTCATCACATCTATGACCATTTCCCAAAATCCATCCTTATCTCTCAAGGTTGGAAGGATGTAAAACATAATCAAGGTTGGAAGGATGTAAAACATAATCCAAGTTAAAAATTAACCATTACCCTAGACCACACTTGAAACTCCTTGCACTATGTCATTAACCATTATCCTTATGCAACATAATTCTAAGAATTCTTACCACATGACAAGGATTCCTTTTGAAGCAACATTATATGATGATAAGGTAGGAAACTCACTTGCAAATGCATTTAGATACCATATGTACATTATAACCTTCAAGACAAAAAAAATTCAAAACCATCAAGTAAGGGTTCTATTCTCTAACTATCTTTAATACCAAAGTTTTATTGGTTAAAGAGGATGATATTCCTCTAACAATTGTGAGATGAAGATGGTTTTAAATGCAATACCTACATCAAAAATCTTTGTCAATTGTTAATGGGGTCCAACTTGAGTGGTTAAACTAAATCATGATTATACTCCCACCTATATTTGATTCATGCTTGTAACATGCGTGTCCCTCGTGTGTTGACTTGCCTCCACAAGTAGCCATCTCACGTGGATCGGAACTTGGGTGTGTGGGTCGTGAATAATATCATATGAATAACAATTGTGAGATAGATATGGTTTATAAAGCATTACCAACGTCAAAATCTTTGTCGATCTAGAAGATGGATTTGGCGAGCAAGCCCTAGAGTTGAGGTGATAGCATCCTCCCTCACTTCAATACAAACATGGTCAACGGTTTCTAATGCTCATCTTTCTATTTTCTTACATTCAAACACTGGGATCTAAACCTTCAAAAACATGGTTATAAGCATTAAGAATCACATATGGGATCCCTCACTTCAATACTAACATGGTCAACAATTTCTAATGCTCATATTCCTATTTTCTTACATTCAAGCGTTGGGATCTAAACCTTCAAAAACATGGTTATAGATTTTAGATAAGCTTAATTATCCTCCACATCAATGATCTCCATCAAATCAACCCTACCCTTTTCATATGCTTTCCTAATAATACCCATTAAACATAAATATCTCTCTTCCATCAATACTCCATAGTAATCCTTTAACATGCTTTTTTAAAATGCACATAATATTTATCTTCCACCAATACTCCATAGTACCTCTTCCACATGCTTTCCTAAAATGCCCATTAAAAATAAATGAGATACACCCAACATTTGAATTTTTTTTACAACATAAATAAGCTTTCATAAAATACCCATTATAAATAAATGCTTTCCTAAACTTCCATTAAAAATAAATCAGATAGTCCTTGCATCTGTATGTCTTGAAATTGTTTTTACCAAATAAATATGTCTTCGATTTAGCTTACTTTACTCTATTCCTTCCTATTGTTGTTCCAAGTATCTTGTGATGAAACAGGCTCCTGATTCATCTCAGCGGCTGATGCTGTGCGTTCCACCAGTACCACCACCTAGACTGCACCATAATCACCCTTTTTCTTGGGTTGCCCCAGAGCTAGAGAAACACTTTCTTAATTACCTCTATCCCACATGGCAATGAGTACATCTGAACGATACTCTCATAGTTTGCTCAAGTTCCCCCCTATGGTTTCCTATATTCAGGAAAATAGGGTCACTTATGGTAAATATTCTATTCAAAACAATCTCTGGCTGAGTCCACTTTTAACACTTTGCCAAAGATTGAGCTAGGTGTTCTTCAACTCTTTTATTCATCCGGGAGATAAAGAAGCCTTTTGCAGATTTGAATCAATTGGGGCAAAGAATGGAGAACTTCTTTGAATAAAAACGACCATGATTATTGAAAACCAAGGGTGTACAATTAGGACTCTTTCTAAATCACCTTTGGTTTCAGATCCAATATGACAGAATCATTTTCCTTTATGCTGAAAGAAATTTTTTTTCAAATACAACTGGCTAATTTAACAATCGGTGCTTCATTTATTTTTCGAAACCACAACTGCAAAGCACCGCTTAACCTGTTATGCTAAGCAGTCCTGAAGTAGTAAGGGCCATTTCACATAAGCTGATAAATGAGACTAGAGACTAAATTAAGTTAATATAGCTTCCATGGCTTACGCTGGGCAAATCAGGCTCTTTGAACATATTGATTCACATATTAGTTACCAGATTTGACTTGAGCCTATGTTAAATAATTATGGGATTCACAGTGATAGAACGAATAATTATGGTATTCACAGATAAAATGGATAGATTACTAGACAAGCTCCAAGATTGCTTGGTAGCAAGGACTAGCAGCTAGATTCGAGTCAAGTTCTTCGTCCACTTGTTTCGGAATTGTCTGTTGGACCTTTTCTGCTTCTACTAATCTCTTTCTCATCAATAAAATCAAAAAATGATCGCACTATACGTGCACTATTTGATGGGAATGACCTGGAAACAGAAGTAGGCTCATCTCCAGTTTCTTTGTCCCGAAAGTGCTGAATAAATTGCCAGATTGCACGACCTAAAAATGCAACAAGGGAAGCAAATGATGCCACGCCAATGATCAAGAAAAGACCCCAAAAACTTTTCAGGTGAAGCTGAGTCGAATCAACTTGATTGGTTTGTGAACCACAACTATTTTGACTCAACCATTTATCATGAATTCTCTGAAGGTCACCGGTTTCTGAGAGGGTCAGGATTGCTGTTGAAAAATCAATCGCTAGCTGGGAACCTTTTGGGAAAGCCTGTTTAAGTGCCAACGAAACAAAAAAAATTCTTAAATCAGAACAACCGCTTAAGACATGAAAAACCCACATTATCATTTTGAGTCAAAACAATCATGGGAAAAAGCTAAAGCTATGAGAAAGAGTGCTTACAAATCCCCATCCTCCTTTTGTGAATTCTGAACCAACAATTGTAAAATTACATTGGGTTGATAAAAAGAGTTGGATAACTGGTAATGTGTCAACAATTGCTGCTACTCCTCCTTCACTTGGGCCTAGAGACAATGCATTAGCATAACTTGCTGTAGAATACACGGGTTTGAGCCTTGATTCAGCTATATTGAGTTCTGTTAAATAGTTTTTAATAAAAGACCCTGCTGGATATCCTATTGGTGCGTCACTTCCTATCAAATTGTCAAGTCCGGTAATTGTTGGTGAAAGCTGTTGTACTGTGAGAATTGAAGTCAAACTTGCAGTATAACTTGAACTAATGATTAAAACAACAAATAGCCATACGATAAGCACAACTCGTCCAAGGTTGCTCCCAACATTTTCTCCTGCATCAGCCTCAAATTATTTTTCATTAAGTTTGCCCTCACCAAGATATAAACGTATACTGAAATGGAGCTCATTAAAAGACAGACATTAAACAACTACATACCCCTAGTGTACGCTACCTAGTACCAACTCAATCTTTGACAAAATAACTTCCAGAAAATTGTTCACAAGTTGAAACAGTATAAAATTGTGAAAATCCGGAAGCACATACATAGTATGATTTACACAGTACTGAAAACATCTGAGAATCAATAATAAACCTGAAAGGAGAAATATACAGATATTTAGTTTACTCACTCTGGGCATTAAACAATGTCGAGAAGCTGAACCTGCAGGGAAACATAATGAAAGGCCATCAGTTGTCTCAACAATTATGTTGAGAATTCAGCTTCATTCTATCCCACTAAATCACTGAACCAGTTATCTAAAGAAAAAGAGTATAACATATATCCTTAGAAACGTTCATTGAATGACATTATACCCTACTCCAACAGGAAAAACAAACTTAAATAGAAAATAAATTAGAGGGATGATCTTAAGTCACCAGGTTCGCGTTTGGGGCCAATAAAATTAGAAAAACTCTCCAGTGCAAAATATATGATAAACATTCACCATTACATTCATAAAAACAATTAAGTGAATTTCATTGTAACTTTTCATATTCAAACAACAAAATAGATGCTATGGAATTTTCTGGATTCAAACTGTGAGAAGTTTTCACTAATATTTTGGGTCATCACTCATCAATATAATTTGATACTTCATTAATATCTATTATCAATTACTTTCTTTCTCTATATTTAATTAATATCTTATTATTATAATTTAACACTTTATTTCATTTTATCTTATAACCAATTACCTAATCTTTACGGCCTTTCATTCAAATCCTTCCCATCTCTAATTATTAGCCTAGTATTATAACTTAATACTTTATTAATATCTTCTATTAATTTCTTATTTATTATTAGCCTAGTATTATAACTTAATACTTTATTAATATCTTCTATTAATTTCTTATCTATTATTGATTTCTTATTAACATCTATAATTAATTAATTTCTCTCATAACTACCTTCAATTATTACCTTATTATTATAATTTAACTCTTTTCTTCATTTTACATAACTAAATACTTAATCTTTAAGGTTTTATAATTTGGGTCATCACTAACCATCTCCTTTCCACCTTTATTTAATATAATTTAAGACTTTATTAAAGTACATTATTAATTTTTTTCATTTTCTAGTTTTAATTTTAATGCCTTATTATCATATCTTACACTTTCTTTCATTTTACCCTATAACTAAATACTTAATTTTCTCAATGTTTTTCATTCATTTCCTTTTCACCTTTAATTAATACTCTATTATTATAATTTAATACTTTATTAATCTCTATTATTAATTTTCCTACCTAATATTAATTTCTTATTAATACCTATAATTAATTTCTTTCATTCTCTACCTTGTTATTATAATTTATTTATTTATTTTTAAGTATAAAAAAGAGGTAGATCCTATTGTACTAGCTGCCAAACTATACATATAAGCTTGGTCTGCCAGTTGTCCCGCCGGATTAGCGGAAACCGGAACAACTGGCAGCCTATGTTGTCCATGTCAAAAAATATGAAGTCATCTGTCCTACCCGTAGGAAACCAAGGCAGATGGCAGCCCATAGTCTGAAAATGATCCAGAGATCTTGAAAATAAAACATGTTTAAACCCGAACAGTTCCAGAGCCATAGCTCTAACCAAAACTATAATTCTAACCAGAAACATGATCGAAAACAGTTACCCGATGGCCTATGAGGTGGCCATGTCAACATCTTCTTCCTACGTTCCCACTCTAGCTGGTAGCACGAAAGGTTGTGCACATGTCGGGCATCTCTGCCCTGCTAGCGCATTGGAGTAAGCGTCATATAACATATCGATGAGTTGGCTGATGAGGATGGTACAGTGGACTTGGTCTGCCACTTGGCTCCTCAAGTCGAACATCAGATCCAGGTGCTCCGGGTGGAAGAATGGCTGTTGGACATGCCACGATTCCTGAATGGTGGATATGGGATGTGGCATGGGGACCATGCCACCCTCCCACAACTTGCCACCTTCCTTCGCCTCACCACCCGTTCTGGTGTCCTCGGCCTCGCCTGTCGCCTTCCCTCTCTGCTGCGCCATGGCCGCTTCCAGACCCTGTGACCCTTCTTGTTCCCCCTTAGCACTCTCGTTGCCAATGACCAAGAAGTGTTCGTCTGCGCGTGCAGCCTCCTGCGAGTCCAGCACCTTTGGAATATCCTCTTCAATGTAGCAGGTGGGAAACTCCTCCATCTAGTCTTCCCTGCTGTTGCGGTCTTGCTGCACCCCAGTGGCATCCATTATGGTCTCCCCCGGGAGGTAGCTTGGAGGTTGCCAATTATTAGGTACAATAAAGAGGAGATGTTCTAGAGGAGCCTGAATTGGCTCTTCCGGAATGACCTCCACATATGCCATGGGAGGTGTCTTGAGTCTTCTTGCTCTGCGTACGAGCTGTGTTCAGGCCATAGATAGCACTCGTTCGAACCATTGTTGTCTCTTCTAACGAGCAGCAAAGGTATACCAGGCGGAGCCACAACGTGGCTTCCCTCTTTCTCTCGGCATGGGGATGTGAAATTCTATGGCCAAAATGACGGTGGTGTTCCTGTAATTGCACCAGAGCTCAGAATAGCCTGGCTGGTGTGGGCCAAGATCAAAATGGGTGAGGCCATAGCAAATCTCATTGATATACGGGAGGATGGATAGGACAGGCTCCTCCATTAAGGCTCCCTCCTTAATTGTTTGTGCATCCGGACTCCTCACACGAGTGAGAAGTCCCATGGCATGAGGCTGGTTGTTGGGGCTTGCTCCCATCCTTAATGGTGGGGGGATGGGAGTCGGCTGGCCTTATTTATGGCCAGGCCAGGCTCCAGTCCGTGTGGCCTTGCTGCGCAATGTGTCACCCCATCCGGGGTTAGTAAGTCCCCATTGGCAAGGGCTTGACATCGGTTTGAGAGATCAATGCATGCAAGAGTTTGGGCCTCCCAGTAGATATGTTCCATCTCAGTTGTAACCCCTTCGTTTGCCAGGCAATCCGCTACTTTGTTTGCTTCTCGTTTCACATGGGAGGGAATGATGGTAAGAGTGGGACAGAGGAGGGATCCAAAACCCTCCAAAAGTCCCAAGAGTCTCCAGTTGGGCGAAATTTTCTGTGGGTTTTCCCCATGGAGAATTTTGGTTATTAGCTGGATGATGATCTAAGAGTCTCCTTCCATAATGACCTTATGGAAGTGAATTTTTGTTGCGGTTTGGAGGCCTCTTAAGAGGCCTGTGAGCTCAGCGACATTGTTTGGGTTGTCACCCATGAAGCCTGCCACGAGGTAGAGGATTTCGCCATTTGAATTCCTGAGAATTGCTCCAAAACCTGCTAGTCCTGGATTCCCTTTTGAGGCTCCATCGAAATTTATCTTTATAAAACCAGTTGGAGGGGGGGTCTAGGTGGTCGGGCTATTGGGTTGGCAACTGGTCACAGTCACAGTAGGGTGGTCATTCAGACTGAGTTGCCGGTTTTGGAAAATGCATCGCTCCTCCAGACTACAATTCAGGTCCTCTGGTGTCCAAGGTTTGCTTTTGATTGTTTCTCGGATTAGCGTGGCTATTCTTTCCCAAGTTAGGGCAGGTGGGGAAGCCTTTGAGTGAAAGATTTTTTTATTTATTTCTTTCCAGATTTGCTAGAGAGTGAAGCCCAGGAGGATTTGCCAGATACGAGCAAGAATAGGGTTTTGGAAGGAGAGTGAATCCCAGTTCTCTAAGGTATCTCTGATGTTGTTTCTGTTTTGGTTCGATCGGCGCATTGATTGAGATTCCCGGTCCCAAATCCACTGGCTATAGTGACAATTGTTGAAAAGGTGTTCCTTCGTCTCCTCTTGTTGTTGGCATAAGGTGCAGATTGAGGGGCCTATGAAGCCCCTTTTTTTGAGGTTATCCCAAGTGAGGACACGGTTTTGAACTGTGAGCCACAAAAAGGTAGACACTTTGGGCCAGAGTGCGGAGCTCCAGATCTTGCCCCATATACTCTCCTTGTTGTGATTCTGGTAGTTCCCTTGCAGGTAGTAGGCCTCTTTGACTAAGAAATTACCTGTGGTGGAGTACCCCCACCTGAGAATGTCCGGACCTTCCCGAGTGGGGATTTTCCTGTGGCTTGTGCAAGCTTGCTAGGCCTGTAGATCTGTGTCCCCTGAGAGATGTAGCTCCAGGGTTTTTGTTTTCCACTGTCGCCAGGGCAGGTTCCTGTCAGAGGTTCTCCATAGATCTTTCACCCATCGAAAGGTGTCTGGGTGTAGTGCCTACCTGAGGGGGTTGAGTTCTACCAGGTCGCTTAGAGGCTCTTTTTGTTGCCATGAATCCTGCCAGAAGAGTGCACTTTCCCCCATTTTTGATCTCCCAGAAAGCATGCTTATGAACTAATGATTTGTTTTGCCAGGTTGTATTCCAGATGTTAGAACCCTGAATTTGATCATTGTATCTGATTAGTTGGTCTGCCTGGGTGTTTGGGGCATTTTTTGTTTCTAGATTTGCGCCCATAGCTCTGTGGGTTGCTTTAGCCATCTCCACCAAATTTTGGCGCCCATAACTTGATTGAGCTTTCCTGGGTCACGGAGTCCCAGTCCTCCTAGAGCTTTGGGCTTGCAAAGCTTGCCCCATCCGACTAGAGCCCACTTCTTGTTAGGTTGATGTCCATGCCATAAGAAGCTACGCTGGAGGTTTTTGATGGCTCTAATGACAGACTTAGGCATTGCCAGGGCAGTGAAGAGGTAGGTGGGCAGGGCTTGCAGGACTGACTTGAGAAGCACCAATCTAGCCGCGATGTTGAGAGGTCTGAAGGTCCAGTTATTGAGCCTATTAGAGATGGAGAGAAGCAGACTATCCCAGGAGATGGAGCACGTTGGCTCTCCTGTGAGGGGGATACCAAGATAGTTGGACGGAAGGGAGCTCTTGGGTATGCCGAGGAGTCGGGAAATATGATTTTGGACCACTATCGGGGTGTTGAAGAAGTAGAGTTTGGATTTGTCAAGGTTGAGGGCCATACCCGAGGCTTCCACAAAATCAGAGAGAATGGAAGTGAGCTTGTTGGCTTCTCTTGCTGTGGGGGTGTTCATGAGACGGGTATCATCAACAAACTGACTGTGCGAGGGTGTCGGTTGGATGTTATGTATGGGCAGGCCTTTAAGGGATCCTTCCAGAACCGTCGCCTTGATGTATCGTCCTAGTCCTTCCGCCATGAGGACGAAGAGAAAAGGCGAAAGGGGGTCTCCTTGCCTGATGCCCCTGGAAGGAGAGAAGGGTTGGGAAGGCACACCATTGACTAGAATGGAAAAGAAGGTTGAAGAGGTGAGATTTAAGATCCAGTTTACCCACTGACTGTCAAAACCAAAAGATTCTAGCATGGAGCAAAGGTACTGCCCGCTGACTCTATCAAAAGCTTTTGAAAGGTCAAGTTTAATGAGCATACCTGGGATTTTGGTCGTCTTTAGTGAATGGATCACCTCGTGAGCGAGGATGACGTTGTCCATGATTTGTCGCCCTTCCACGTATCCTGCTTGTTCTTTGGAGATGACGAAAGGAAGGATTGGCTTGAGACGAGTAGCTATCACCTTTGTGATGATTTTGTAGATGACGTTGCAAAGGGCAATTGGTCTGTACTGCTTGGGGTGAGTGACTCTCTCCTCTTTCGAGATGAGAGTGAGAAAGGTGGCATTGAGGGTGGATAGGACTTGGCCTAAGGTTCTAGATTCCTCTACGACCTGCCAGACCTCTTCCCTGATTAATTCCCAGCAATGATGGAAGAAGTCAGTGGTGAAGCCATCTGGGCCAGGTGCTTTCTCTGAGGGCATTCCTTTGACTGCCTAGTCCACTTCTTCTTATGTGATGGGCCTCATTAGGGCTTCATTCTACTCCGGAGTCACCAGGGAGGGTAAGATGTGTGGGAGATAAGATGTAAAATGATAGAATGGTAGGAGCAGACGATGGCTCTACAAATCCCCCCTGGTGACTAACCAAAACCCATGAATACCAGCTTGCTAGGTCACCCCGTTAATTCCCCCAACAATGGTCAAGTGGATTAGTGTAAGATCCAAGCAGTTATCAGAAATGTAAGGAACCTGATGCATACATAAGAAAGTTATAATGATCAAACATGACACATACCATGATACCTCAGACCAATTACCTCATGGAGCAAGAGTCTTCTCTGATGTAAGTCCAAGCCGATGGTGATGGAAGCTGTTGCTGCTAACAGGACAAGTCTGGCGAAGAAGAAGAAGAATGGGCCCTCCAGGGCCATGCTCAGGTCAATCCTGCTCTCGGTACTCAATGTCTAGGACCTGTGGGCCTCGAGACATGATCTCCTAGTTATCCCTAGATATCGGGGATAACACAGCCTATTGCCTATTTTAGCCGAGCATTGAGGGATGCTGAAGTCAGGTATGACACTATGGAGAAGCAGGCCTATGCCCTGGTGAAGGCACTCAAGGCATTTAGAATCTATGTCCTGCAATCAAAAATCATCGCTTATGTCCCCTCAGCTGCTGTTAAAGACATTCTTATTCAGCCTGACATAGACGGGAGGAGGAGTAAGTGGATAGCCAAGATTCTGGAATTTGACCTGGAAATAAAGCCTACTAAATTGATCAAAGGTCGGGGTTTAGCCAAGCTGTTGGCTGAAGCCAATTGCCAAGCTTTGGGGGTAAGTTTCATCAATGAATGCTCAGGAATTCAGCAAGGTCGGCTGTCTGAAATAGACCCTCAAAGAGAGCCCCCATTGGCTCGATGTCCTTAGTATAAGGATGTCATATATTTTCTGCAAGAGTTGCAGCCTCCAGACGGCCTGCAAAGAAACAAGGCAAGAGCTCTGAAGCTCAAAGCAGTCAGATACTACCTTATCGATCAAGTTCTATATTGGAAAGACCCCCTGGGGTTGCTTTTGAAATGTGTAGATCCGCAAGAGGCTGAAAGGATCATGGTTGAATTTCACGATAGCCTATGTGGAGGGCATCATTTCTGAAAAACCACAGCCTACAAAATCCTCAGGGCTGGATACTACTGGCCCACCGTATTCACTGACGTCTGCAGAAGGGTCAGAGCTTGCACCAAATGTCAAATATTTGCAGGAAAACAACAGCTCAAGTCTTTGTCGTTAAATCCTGTGGTTGTTTCAGGACCCTTCCAGCAATGGGGCCTAGATTTCATTGGAGAAATTCACCCCGCTTCTAGTGGGCAGCAAAAATGGATCCTCACTGCTATCGATTTCTTCACCAAGTGGATTGAAGCTATCCCTACCAGGAGTGCTTCCCACAAGGTAATCATTGGATTCCTGGAAGATCTCATCACAAGATTCGGCTGCCCAAGTAAGATCGTCACTGATAACGCAACCTCTTTCAAGGCTGAGCCATTAGCCAAGTTCTGTGGGCAATTCGGGATCAAACTGATTCACTCCACCCCATACTATCCCCAAGGCAATGGTTTAGCAGAGTCCTCTAACAAAAGCCTGATAAGGATCATCAAAAGACTGTTGGAAGACAACAAGAAGGCCTGGCATTCAAGATTGAAATTTGCTCTATGGGTCAATCGAGTGACCACGAAGAGATCTATAGGCGTCTCTCCTTTCCAATTAGTCTATGGAGCAGAGGCTGTTTTTCCTTCTGATTTAGCCATTCTCGTAGCAAAATTCCTCCAAGATCATCAAGAGGAGCCTGATGACATGATCAGAAGAATTCATCAGCTAGTGGAAGTCTAGCAGGTCAGGGAGCAGGTAATGGGCAGAATTCGGGACCATCAGCAAAGGATCAAGCAGATTTTCGATAAGAAGGCCAAGAAGGAAGAGTTTCGGATAGGAGACCTGGTACTGAAATGGGATGCTCCTAAACAAGATAAAGGCAAGCACGGAAAATTCGAAGCCCTGTGGATCGGGCCTTTCAAAGTATCCGAAGTATTCTCAAATAACACCTACAGGGTACGGGATTTGAAGGATCAAGAAGTTTTCAATGGCCCTGTGAATGGGCATTTCCTAAAAAGATTTTTCTCTTGAGCCGCACATGGCTCTTTCGCAGTTGTAAATATTGTTTTTCTTTCCATCTTTAAGTTTTAAATAAATGACCCCATAGCCCAACAGCAAGGCACTGGAGCTGCAAAATGAGTCCTTAGAGCATCATAGGGACGACTCTATCCCCCATGGAGCCTAATGTTAGTAACATTTCTTATCATGGGCACAAGAGTATTCAGGTCTGCAAGTTGCACGAGAAGCGCCCGAGTGCAACACGGAAAAATCTCGTTTTAGGCTTCCAAGCAAGTAAGCGGGCGAGATTATATTGTCGACGGTCTGGATTCATCCATAAGAGCAGATCGGCGGTCGGCGGGAAATTGCGGTTAGCGGAGTTGCGCTGAGATTAGCGCGACGGATAGCGCCTGTATTGCATGCAGGAAAGGATAGCAGCCGTCCATCCAAAGGACACGTAGCGTGAGATCTAGTCGCGTCAGCTTTTCGGCATTCGGGAGTTTGAAGGGTGAGGGTTCTATGTCATTCTACATCTCGAAACCCCGAACCCCAAAGTGCCGAAAGCACCCAGAGTCGGGCCCGCAGTATCACGGAGCAATCTTAGTTGTCCATCCAAAGGGGACACCTGGTGCGCGATTAGGTTCTTCACCTTTTTGCCCATCGCGACTTCGAGGCGCAAGGAGCAGCTCCTTCATATCCCCGAGGCGCGAAGTGCCAAGAGCGTCCAGGACCCGGGGCCCACAACATCGTCGAGTAAGTTCAGGCCCGTCAGATATGAGAGGGACGCGTGGCGCCCAATTAAGCCATCTCGGCGATTTGCTCATTGTGACTGTGATAAACAAGGATCAGCTCCTTCCTATTCACGAACGCCGAAAGCGCCTTTGAGAATAAACACAAGGTCACAGCCCGTGGTCACTTGGGAAATAAAAAGAGCTGTGTAAGAGGGGCCAAAGGGGCCGAGTTTGGTCACAGAAGGGATCATTGCGATCTCCAGGTGCCATCTGATTCGACCTCATCCTGGTTTTCGCTTGGAGTAAATGAAGGTGAGAAGGGGTGGTTGAAACCTCTCCTCATTCATTAAGTGTAAGGTATGGAGGGTCTAGCAAGTTGTCTGCCCGAGAGGGTCCTGTGTACCGATTTTTTCCAAAGAAGCCATGCCGAGTCCTCGACTAGCCAGAGAGGTCTGCACACGCTAACTCGGCACTTAATGGCTCAACTACCCCCCTTGCAGGAGCCATGCGCAGTTAAGGAGGCGTCTGACGAAGGATATCCGTCCAAATTTGACTGAAGGGACACCAAGCCTTGGATGACCAAGCACGCCTTTGTTAGGCGAATTTTTCTGAGTATATAGACTTAGTTTTTGTATTTTGTAATTATCAATGGTTGAGCAAGGCTCCCGGTTGAAAAGCTTTAATGAAGCACTGTTATTCCTGGTTATGTATGGACTTTTGAGACTTCTTGCCTTATGAATGTCAGTTTCTTTCATGTCTTTGTTTACACTGTATTAGAGCAACTCGGAATTGGAGGATCCAGTCAAGTTGTAACTGTTATAGGATGATGTAGGTTGGATCACTGTAACAGTTGCATTGTTTCTAATCGGTCTCTGTGATTTTCTTAGCGCTGAACGACTTGGAATTGGAGGATCCAGTCAAGTCCCCCTTTCAGTTTCTCGAAGCCCTGAACCAAGAGGATCTTGCATTCAGAGTTTTTCTTCTACAAACTACTGAAAGGTCTGTTGCCTGAGGTAGTTTGTTCACCCCTCTCACCAAGTCTTCAACCTGCCCATCTTTAAATCAACTCACTGACTGAAGTTAGATCAAGACCTCCTTTGTTCCTTACATACCAGACCCAGTCCTTGAGTTAGAGTGATATCTTCCCGAGTCTCTACCCATTTGATCACCCATTACAAACTATCATGACATAAAACTGATGGGCGTTGGGCTCTGCTCCTGCAAGCAATCCAGGAGTGACTTCTGACGCTAACAGCCCCAATAATACAAAATGGGTTGCTAGTCGATAAAATAAGAAGAACAATACAAGATGAATGCCTCCTGTTATCCATCAAAGTTGCACTAGGATGGACTTCCAACGAGCCGCCAAAGTTTGAACATTATTGTTCAAAATTCAAAGTTCAGAAATTCAACCGGTCATAAAGACCAACCTTTTTCTCTTTATATTTCCATGAAAAATTGTAATAAGAGACGTTGCATGATGAACTTGTAAAAGGTATTAGCCACCTTAAGTCCTAAGCGTGAGTTATACTCTGGAGTGTTTTTTCACTTACTAATTATATTTTGCCGTTTTCAGGCAATTTATAATTTGAGTTTTTTCACTCAATCCCTCCCGAGCTGGAGTATATGCCCATGGTTAAGCTTGAGCATGGATCTAAGCCTAGTGTCTAATGTATATTACCATGCTAAACATTCTCCTAGAGTCTTATGGAAATGTACTAAGTCCCCCTTAGGATTTTTTAATTTTTTCAGTTAATTAAAAAATTGCCAGAATTCGACAATTTTTAATTAAAAAATAATGATGTATTAAAAAATTGGTACTCGGGGACTTAATATGCCATGGGGGGTGCTCATTTTTAGACCTAGAGCACCCATATTACCTAATTATCCACTTTGGTGAGTGAAATTAGTAATTTTAATCACTAAAAAGTAAAATTTCCTCACAAAACCCAAAAAAGTCAAATAAAATCAAGAAAATCAGCAAAAGGCAAAAATCAAGGAAACATGTGGGGACATGTTGGAGACAAATGAAGCCTCAAAAAGCTATGTGGCAGCAAGTAGATGATTCTTATTGGCTAAAGGAGCAAAGTGGGACATGTTTGGGTTGTGATTTGAGCATGTGCCAAAAGGAGGTGTGCCCCTCTTGAGAGGTGGCGCATTCCCATATGGGGCAACCAACCTCTTGAGCGGTGGCGCACCCACACTCTCCCATTTCTCACACTTGTCATCTATTGGAGTTGTGGGACACTTGGCTGCCCTCTCTTGTCCACTTGGTGCGCCCTCCTCTCTTGGGGATTTTTACCTTTGGCTATTTATACAAGCTCTCTCCCATTGCAATCTAGTTGGAGTTTGGGGATTGCTGCTTGTAGTTGTACTATTGTAATACTTTTCATTTGGAATAAAGAGACTTTGGAGGTCAAGAAGGTGTGTTATACATGTGTGTGGATGCTTGATGTCAATTTATGCTTAATCTATGAGGTAATATTTGCTTAATTTCTTCTTTGGATTTGTTATCTTGGCCTTTGAAAGGATGCTATCATCTTGTAGGACAGGATTTATCTAGCTTGTTGTTAATCCTATTTTTCATTTATATTTAGAGATTTTGATGTGTATGCATGTTTTGGTTAACTAACATACTCTTCAAGTTTCTTGTGTAGGTGACACCATTTTTGTTAACAAATTTATTTGCAAGATTTTAAAGCTTACAGTTTCTCATAGCTTGGAGTGGTGATGAAACTTGCTTGTCTCTTCACAACTTCAAGGATCTAAAGACTCGGTCCCTCTTTAGCTCATCTAAAGACTCCATTGCCCAAGGGTTCCAAGGCTACAATTTTCTCCCTTCACTCTTTCTCAAAGAAAATCTAAATTTTTGGTTATTGTGTTGGAAATGCAAGTAGCTTAGATCTATCTTTATTTCAAATTCTGAATATCTAAGTGTACATGCATAAGATAAACTAGATCCAAATTTGTGCTTTCAAGTTTCATCTAAATACTTAGATCTAGCATAGGAAAAGTCTCCTTTAGCATGCTTTTCTTTCAAAAATTTTAGAAGTTAAAGGGTAGTTCTTTTCCTAAAGATTTTAATTCCATATTTGGCAATTAGAGTGCCTTTATATTGTTGTTTTAAAACAGCAGAAAAAGACCCTAAGAAAACAAGCTCTTTAGCTTGCTCTTCTTAGTTCATTTTGGCTCATTTTATGCTAGTTTACTTTGTCAATTTTGGGGCTTTCCTACTAATAACCCAAGACACTTCCAAAGTGTTTTTGGGCATCTTTTGTCATTGTTTGTTTGCTGTTTTGTGCAGGTTGACGAACAGATAAGAGGAAGTTATGTCCGTTGTGGGCGGATTTGGAGCATCCAGGACCCTCGGGGGCACCCCTTTTCTTCAATAAGTATTTTGTAAACATTGTAAAGACTTGTGACCCCCCTAATGAATGGTCACAAGTCACTTTCATAAAGAGTTGTGTAAGTTCTTCAATAAAATCAGTGGGGCTACAAGCTCTCACTCTTCATCCCCCCTGGGGGAACGGTGTTTTCGGTGATTGTCTAAATTTTTGCAATTTTAGCTTAGATTCAATTTTCATAACTAAGGACAAGCTAAAAGTAATCTTTCAACCCATCACAAAGCACTATAATCTCACATAAAGTTAAATCAATCTAGATTAGATTTCCTTTTACAAAGTAGAACACTAATTGCTAGATTAGTTTTACTTCTTGCAATTTCAAGTTGACAAATAAACCATCCCCTCAACTCCTCGAAAGAGGCCTAGTCAGTGTGGATTAGTAATTAGCATAACATTTCAATTTCAGTGATTTACTTGCTGTTTAAAATAAACAAATTCCCCTCAGCTCTCAGTGCGGTTCCTGACCCTTCCAGTGGCGAGCTAATCTCGATCTGCTGGAAGTAAGTTTCATACACGCTGGGCTGGTCAATGATTGATAGATTAATTAGGACAATCTCTAAAGTAGTTCGCTTAATGCACGGGAAAACGCCTTGAAGTGACCTGTGAAGTAAGGCGGGCCCTCTCGGGACCTGGCTTCCCACCCGTTTTGGACATCTAACACTTTGAGTGAGTTTACTGATGAGACCATTGGGTTTCGGTAAACTCTCCACAAGTTTCCAAACAAAGAGCTAACCTCCAAGGAGCCCCAAACCATTTCATTAACTCAACATCAATTTATCCTAATAAAACACACGAACTACATTACCCACGATTCACTTTAAGGCACTGGTCTCATTTTGCACTCAGCAAAGCCACAAGCTTCATTTTACATTATTGGTTACCTTCTTTGAAGCAATTTTAAATTTACTTGCATATAACAAACGTACCTGAGTATCATTTTTTATGCAAGTATACGCTTGATGTTATATCGTGGATGAATGATTTGTTTATGTGTATTTAAATTCATGGTTGATTGTTGAATAAAAGTGATAAACTCCTAGATCTATATTTTTCGTACTTAGCTTAGATCAAGCCATAGTATATTTTTTAGGGACTACCCCCCTTGGTTTCGCTAGGAGTTGGCCTAGACGGAGGAGTTGAGGATTAGGTGACAGCACCTTAACTCTCACTTGCCCCCAAGGACACACCGAGTGGATTGAAGATTTCTTCCACGTCTCCCAGGTGTGTATAAGGCGGCAACACCTCCCAAAGGTTGTAAGAGAAGAGATCCAAGCCTCCAAAGGCCACCAGCAAGTAGATATGACTGAAGATAGAGGAACCTGATCAATGCATTGTCAAACCTCTTCAACTAGATGAGTTATGCCCTGCTTTGGATGCTGCCAAACCCTCAAGTTTTGGCCTACCCTCTCCTGGCCTCCAATTCCTCCAAAACTCGCTCAAAATGTAGATCGGACTGCTAGAAACCTATGGAATCAATTTCAAGTTGATCTGAGCAATGTTGCTTCTCCAAATGGACAAACCCTAAACTGGATTGCGCCCTCCCTGGTTTGATAAAGCCAAGAGGGTACGTTTTCCCCTCTAGGAACCTCCAAATGCCACCAAACTCTGTTAGATCATAGATCGGACCACTGCTACCATGATACTGAAGTCTCAAACCAATCTAAGAAGATTTGAGCCTCCAAACACTGAAAATCCCTTTCTGCAGAACGTCCTCTTTCTCTTCAATGCGTGCGAAGCTCACAGAAATAAACTGCAAAGATAAATTCCTCTGGAATAGACCAAGATTGATGCCAGGGACCCTCCGAAGAGAACCCAGGTGCTAGTTTTCCCAAATGCCTCCTGCTTCCTCCAGATCGAACCAAAACCTTCAAGATGGTGTGCCCCCTAGCTGGAAACCCCCCCTGGGTTGCGCCCTAACCCGGTAAATGCCTGTAGAACCAACATGCAACACTGTAGAATGGTGTGGGAGGATTATTTCACCTCCGGGACCAAGCCTGGATCAAGGAAGGTGGGATCTTTCACCACTAGATTGATCTCTAGGGTTTTAGACTCAAAACCCTCAAAACTGATTGTGCTCAAGAGCTCCAATGCAAAAACGATAATAATCCAGAATGAATAAAGAGTGTGCCCTGCCCTTTCCTTTATAGCTCCAATCTATTCTTTCATTGAGTTAGTTTTACCCTTAGGGTTAACTCTTAACCTAACTCATGTTTTCTATTTCTTCGTTGAGTTACCCTTTTTCCACAAAGTCAACTTAACTTTAGAATATTACGATTCCTGGTTGACTTTGTCCCCAATATACCTGAGACTATAGTCTAGTGGGGAAAGCTAGACCACTGAGTCTCTCCAACCCTCTTCATCAAGAGGTGGGGGACATTACAGTAAAGGTCTTAAGGAAGATGGTTTAAAGTTTGTTTGGTCAATAAATCACTTGCAAATTGTGAACTAGTGCCTTTTAGGGTAAATGGAGTCAAAGTTTGCAGTGGTAAATTCTTCGAGGGAAACAACAAATGATAATAGATGAGTTAAAGGAAAGGGAAGATGATTGAGGTGTTAGTAACCTAAGGCCTCAATATCTAAAACACTAGAAGGAAAAATGCTAGAAAGTATGTAACCCTAGGCCCTAGTGATTTCCTTCTTCTTAACGATCAAACTTGAAATAAAATGTATGAAACTTAATGAAGCAATGCTACTGGAATGCTACAAAGGTAGGGCTCTAGTATATTCTTCAAGGGAGATGTTCTCTAGCAAAATCAAGTAGGTGAAAAATTATAAAGAAAAGGACAATAACATGTGCTTTTCTCCTAGGGTTTCAAACTAGCAATTTCATAATCTTAGAAATGAATAAGCAAATGTACCATAACCATTCAAAATAAAGAAGAATTGCAGATTTTACTTAATTCATCAAGAATAATCTAGTAACAAAACCCTAGTTGAAGACTTTCCACCATGAAAATGCCAAAATACACCAAGAATAGCCTTCTCCAAGAATTGCGCACCACTTAATTTCAGCCAATAAGCCTTAAAAGAGGCTGAATTTTAGACCTCACACTTGTGTGAGTGAAAGATGATGAAAAAAAGAAAGTTTTAACACTCTATTTATACAATATGAATGACCTTTAATTACATTTTAGGTCAAAAAAGGTTGGCATGGCCAGTTTACATCAAAAATCCAGTTTTACATAAAATTAACAATTCAAAACCATAATTTGCATTTAGGGATGATGTCATGCCCCTCTTAGGGTGACGTTAGGCCCCATCATGTAATGTTGGGCCTCAGAAGTGAGACATTAGGCCTCAAAAGGACTCAAAAACTGCCACACGTGCCAACCAAGCCGTCATCACCCCAAAACCTTAACTGGATGATGTCAGGGGCCTTCAAGGGCCAACGTTATGGTGGACGAGCAAGACCCCCCCAGGTCCAAGCCTGCCAAAGTGTCTCTGGTGGAACATCCTGATTTTTCTCCGGTGCAAGCCTCTGGTATCCCTCTTCCCCTGGTTGGGGTCACAGCATCCATCTGGTGGGATTTTAGCCCCATGGAGGTCTGAACTAATCATCTCCCCATATGTACTTGTCCGTCAGGCATGGTCTTGCAGCAATAACAAGTACGCCCTCCATGGGCTCATAAGTCACACGGATCATAGCAATGTCAATCACATCTAATAATCAAGTTACCCAAACATGTGCATCAAACCCCCCTTTACCCAGACAAATGCTCAAAGACGTTATGCTATTTGACAAGCCAGGTTTGTGGAGGGTCTCAGGACGTCCTATTGGGCTAATCCTCCTCAGGTGTGGGGTGTTTCCCAGGTGAAGACCAATCTAGGTCATGTAGATGTATGAGATGGTGTAGGGGATGTTTGGGCAAGGGGTGCAATGATAACATGGAAATGTAGGTCTTACATGTGGGTGCCTTTGTAGAGGGTGAGCTGCACCTTGTCATGGATACCATTGTTTCCTAGCCCATTCAATGCATTTTATTCTTTGTCTTATTGCTTTTTATTTTCAAGAGAATAGCTAGATGACACTGTCCTGGCGTGGTGACCAGTGGTGACAGTGTTACCCACAAGCATTTCACGGAAATGAGAAGGTTGGATCGTGATGAGACTCCCTTTCTCTTGGCTATGCCACCAAGAGCCACTACCCTGGTTTGGTGACCAAATGGATGGCAGTGTCGTACCGCTACATGCCCATGGACCTAATAGGCCGGCTCATGATGAGACCTCATATCCACCAACTAGATCTTGAGTTTTATTTTATTTTACGGGTCCCCTTTTCTTGCTGAGAAGCCATTTATTGCTTATCGGGAATCCCTGGGCGAAGCACCTCAAGGTTTCATCTTGGCTTTTAACTTTTGCCAGCTACTTTTACCCTCTTGGCCTTTAGCCCGTTCTTCCCACAAGGCAAGGTACAACCCTTACTAGCTTGGCAAACCCAATGCCCGAACCAATGTAGGGGAAAGATGACAGGGACAATGATGAAAAGTGGTATGGAAGGAATGGACAATGACCTTTCATAGACCCACCCAGTGGCAATTCATCCCTAAAGGAACCAACTTACTAGGGCACTCTGTCATCCCCCCCAAGTATGGACAAGTTAAAGAGCATAATTTCCAAGCAAACGTCATGAAACAAAAGAGAATTCAGTGCACATATTCAAATGCTTTGAAGATCAGAGTGACACATACCATGATACCCGGACTCATTACCTAATGGAACAAGACCCACTGCTACTTCAGAATCAGGCCGGTGGGATGAATGTTGTTGTTGTTGACAGATAGGAGGCGCTGAAGAAAAGATGGGCCCTCCAGGGCCAAGCTCAAGTCATATGGCTCTCGGTACTCCATGTTTAGGACCTGTGGGCCTCAAGACATAATCTCCTTAGTTATCCCTAGGATAAGGGATAACAGTCTCCTCATCTAATCATAAATTATTGAATCATAATCCATCTATTTTTACTGGGAGATTGTGGTAGCTTCCATGGTTCCTCCAAAAGTGTTTACACCATGCTTGGAGATGTTTCATGAGATGTCAGGTGCATGGTGTATGGTTGACCCTTGGTTGCTCTGTCATGGACAGACCAAAGTTGCCACATGCGAAGCGGAGCGGGAGTGTTTTCGGTAGCGGGAGCGTCATTTTCCAAAAAACCTCGAGACCAAAGCATGTCGATAGCGTCTTTTATATATATATATATATTAAAAAAAACATGCATAATGCCAAATTAGTTGCAAAATATATGAAAACATGCATATTTGTGCTACTTGTAGATGAATGATACATTATTATTAAGTTAGAAATGCCATCCATAGTACATTAATGATATATTGAAACTTTGAAAGAAAGCATTATGAAGAAACAAGCAAGAACATTAAAATGACAAGCAATGTTCCACCATCATTTATATTGGGATCCTCATCATTAGTATCATCCTTCATCCTTTGCCTCTACCTCGATCCTCTAGGGACATTAGTCGATATTATCGCACAATTTGTACTTTGATCAAAGGAATGAGTAAAGGAGAGCAAATTTCCAAGAAAACGTCATGAAACAAAAGAGAATTCAGTGCACATATTCCAATGCTTTGAAGATCAGAGTGACACATACCATGATACCCGGACTCATTACCTCATGGAACAAGACCCATTGCTACTTAAGAATCAGGCCAATGGGATGAATGTTGTTGCTGTTGATAGATAGGAGGTGCCGAAGAAAAGATGGGCCCTCTAGGGCCAAGCTCAAGTCATATGGCTCTCGGTACTCTATGTCTTGGACCTATGGGCCTCGAGACATAATCTCCTTAGTTATCCATGTTATCCCCGATATCTAGGGATAACTAGGAGATCATGTCTCGAGGCCCACAGGTCCTAGACATGAAGTACCGAGAGCAGGATTGACCTGAGCATGGCCCTGGAGGGCCCATCCTTCTTCGTCTTCGCCAGACTTGTCCTGTTAGCAGCAGCAGCTTCCATCACCATCGGCTCGGGCTTGCATCGGAGAGGGCTCTTGCTCCATGAGGTAATTGGTCCAAGGTATCATGGTATGTGTCATATTTGATCGTTATAACCCTCTTATATATGCATTAGGTTCCTTTCATTTCTGATGACTGCTTGGATCTTACACTAATCCACTTGACCATTGTTGGGGTGATTGGTGGGGTGACTTAGCAAGCTGATGTTTATGGGTTTTGGTTAGCCACCAAGGGGGATTTGCAGAGCCATCGTCCGCTCCCACCATTTCATCATTTTACATCTTATCTCCCGCACATCCATCCCATTCCCCTAGTCCGGCCATTCGGATGACCTTTGAGGGTTACACCTTGTCTTGTGGGAAGAAGGGGCTAAAGGCCCAGGGGGTAAAAGCAGCTGGTAAAAGATAAAATCCATAGGAAATAAAACCTAGAGTTGCTTCGCCCAGGGATCCCCGAGAAGGCAGTAAAAAGCCTCTCGATAAAAAAATAAAGGGACACTAAGAAAAATAATAAAACAAGACCTAACCAAGAGGACGGGAGGTCTCATCACGAGCCGGCCCATTATGTTCATAGGTATCCAGCAGTATGACATTGCCATCATCTGGTCACCACGCCAGGGAAGTGACCTTTGGTTGCATGGCCAAGGGAAAGGGGGTCTCATCATGAGCCAGCCTTATCATTTCTGTGAAGATACCAGTGGGTAACACTGTCAGCTCTGGTCACCACGCCAAGGCAGTGTCCTCTGGTCAAACCTTGAAGTAAAAAAGAAAGAAAAGCAATAAATGAAAAATAAAGTCAATAAAGGGCTTGGAAAAAATGCATCCATGACGGGTACAGCTCACCTCCTACAAAGGCACCCACAGACAACACCTGCCCTTGGTCTTACTGTGACTGGACATCCCTAGACCATATCACCTCATAAAACATGGCTTGAATGATCTTCTGAGGAGACTTTCCTTATCTTGTGGGTATTAGCCCAATAGGTTATTCTGTCGGTTGCTTCAGCTTTGTATAGTAGATCTGTGTAATGTCTTTGAGCTCTTAGATGATATGTTAGGGAGTTCATGCATATATTTGATAAATTTAATGATGAAATGTGATTAACATTGCCATGATCCCGAGGACTGATGAGCCCATGGAGGGCGTAGTCTTTGATGTGCAGGACCATACCCGGCGGACAGGTACCAGTGGACCGGTACACATGGGGATATGATTAGTTCAGACCTCCATGGGGTTGAAGAGCCCATCAGATGGTTGCTGGGATGGCAGAGGCAGGACAACGTTGTGATGAGCATTTGCGCAAAGAAGACAAGAGGACGTTCCACCAGGACACCATAGCAGAGCCCGGCCTAGGGGGGATCACCCACTACAGATGGGACGATTGCTTTTGATGGACAGGACGTCACCTGAGGCAGCTGGGCGTTTTCTGGAGCGTGTGGTAGTGTGATGGGGTCATTTGGCACATGTGGCAGCTTGCAGGAGCCCTAGAAGGGCCAACGTTTTGCTCCCTGGATGTTGATCTTGCCCAAAAGGGGCCAACGTCTCCCTCAGAGGGGCCTGACTTCTCCCTTTTAGCTCATAATTATGACATTCTTAGCATTTAATGTGATAAACAGTGTAATATTGTTAGTCAACCTTGTCGGCTGTTTTAAATGACCTATTTTGTAATTAAAGGTCATAAGATTGGTATAAATAGAGGACGTTGGACCTCATTTTAAAGATAACACAACTCACTCTCTTGTGAGAGAATCATTTTTAGTCTTTTGCTTTGGTATTTTGCTCTTGGAAGTGAGGCGCTACTCTTGTGGAGGATCATCTTTGGCATGTTTATGGTGTTTTCTATCATTGGAAGGTTTACAACTAGGGTTTGATAAGCTCTTCATTGATTTGTAA
>JASDQU010103764.1:404493-417163 GCA_032191745.1 Picea mariana | reverse complement strand
CTTGTTTGCAACTATGCTTCTTTATACCATTCACAAAGCTGCATTTTCTCATACTGCAACATTGGAATGCTGTTCTAATCGTACTTCAACATTCGAATACTTTTTCCTTTTGAACATGCTTCCGTTTTCTTGCATGAAAATTTGGCAGGGACTACGCTGCTTTGCTGCCCTTGTTCAAGGCGTCCCTTTTTTCCACGAGTTTATTAAGTTTATTTGCTTGGCGCTGACTGGACTTACGTCCCTCTCCTTCCTCTTTAAGGGTAGCGCTGGCATCTAGAACTGTCCATAGGTCCATCCTTTAAAAGTAAAATTGTATTAAAATGTGCAATGATAGAATGTTAAAAAAAATGAAATATAAGTACTAAAAACAAGTAAAAATAGATGAAATTCTGTTTTATATAAATAAGAAAATTATTTAATACAAATTTCTTTTAATTTAAAATAAAGTCTAAAAAAAATGTAAATACTCAAAGAAGTAAAAGTAGAGGAAACTCTATTTTATATAAATAAGAAAATTATCCATTAAAAAAAATCTTTTAATTTAAAATAAAGTCTAAAACAAGTGAATTTTTATTTTATATAAATAAGAAAATTATCTAATAAAAAAAAATTATTTAAAATAAAATATAAAATAAGTTTGACCAATAAATGTATTCAAATACAAATACTACATAATGAAAAAATATTCTAATTTCAAATAAAAAAAATATTCAAACTTAAAACAAGTTTTTCAACATAGTAGAAAAAAGAAAAGAGTAAAAACAATCAACCGTCCACACATAATAATAAAAATTAAAAAATAAAGTAAAAATAGAGGAAATAAAAAATAAAAAATAAAGTAAAAATAGAGGAAAAAAAAATAAGTAATATATTTTTAGAAAACTTTACTCAACTCAATAATCGAGTCACTAAAAACAAATATATCACAAAACAAACAATCGACATAACTAGAATTAATGCTTAAGCACTAAACTCAAAAGAATAGAATCAATGTGGATTGTTGAGCTATTGTAAACATGTACAAACTTAACAATGAACAAAACTAAAAAGATTTGTCATGTAACTTGCAATATGAACAAAACTAAAAAGCTTTGTCATGTAAGTTCTCATGGGAGAGGAGGATGAGGGGATTTGGTAGGGAGAGGGTTTTTTCAACTCTGTCGACTCTTTGAGCAGAAGTACTTCTACCTTAAAGACTTCACCTAATCCTCTATCCTTCCTTTCGGGGTTTACTTAAGAGTCTTTCTTCTTAGGAATGTCTGTCTTTTGAAAAAAATTTTGGTCTTTCTGATGTCCCCCCGGGAAAGCCTACATACCAACCTGCGTCGGTTCTAAGAGAGAATCTGTCGCGGGACTCCATTGATTCCCTTAGTGGAAAAGAGAATAAGAGACACCAATGCAGGGGTGGGCGTCGTTTGTGGAGGCAAAACAAAGTGGTTCGTAAAATGGTTTTAGGCTCGGATATCTGTTTGGACGAGACTTGTAGATTGTCCATTTGCGGTCTAGTGGGGAGACTTTCGTACAAAAAATTGAGTAATATGTCGCTACCCCTGTGGGTTGAACAGGTATCGAAGCCTCTCCTAGGTTATGTTCCTGATTTCTTGCCATTAACAAAAGGGTGGTTCGGCTTCCTTTGTCATTCACCAGAAGACGCTACTCACTTATTGGAAAAAAATTGGATTATTGGTGGGAGTAGTCTAATGTTGAAACGTTGGTGAGTCGCCTTCGACCTGCAGACAGAGTATTTTAATCACCAACACCTGTGGGTTCTTTTTCCTGGTCTACCATGGCATTTTAGGAATACTATTTCTCTACAAGCTATTGGGAATTCCTTGGGGTCTTTCATTGCGGTCGATGAGCCTGCGCTCTAAGCAAGTTCATGGAAAATCGAAAAAGTGTTAGCCGCCATGGATATACACTCTGGACTTCTTGAAGCACTTGAAATAGAATGGTGAGGTAGAAGTATTCGACAACGTTTGGACTACCTTCGTTTACCATTTAGATGCACTATTTGCAGAAGTACAGGCCATCTGAGACGAGACTGTAATGGATTTAAAGAGGAGGAGGAGGAAACTGAAGATTTTTCCCTTTACTAGCCTTCACCTGATTTGTCTCAAGGAACATACTTATCTGCCCTAGGCTCCTTTCTATTTCCACAAGAAGATCCATAACTGTCAGTATTGGAAGACTCTGTCATGGGTAAGATAAAAAATCTATGCCCCTATCTTTTTTCTTCCTTGACTCAACTTGAAATGGATGCTTTGGAGGAGTCGGATTGGTGAAAAAGTCATACGTCTGGTGTGGATGCATCATCTCTTGTGGAACATAGCTCTCGTGTAAAGTCTAGTACTGTGTTGGCTAGAGAAAATAAGCATGTCCACATTTCAACTAGTATAGCTTATCCTATTGACCCGAATCCTTCCACCTTTGTTCCTTCCTCACCTGTCCTATCTGTATCTCCGTCAGCACCCAAACTTCTCTCATGTTTACCTTGTTCACCTATTGTTGAGTCACCGATTCTACCGGGTTATAAAGAACCAAAGGAAGACGAGCCTACCCTCCATGTTGTTTTGGATTCACTTTTACCCTTTATAAGGGACCCCAATTCCTTGATCAACCTTCCTATCTACCTTGGAATCTACATTTTGAACCCGAGTGACTCCAAGGGTGAGTCTAGTAACTCACTTCCACAGATCGCAAGTGCTGGGAAATACTTTGCTTTGTCTAGGGGCATAGGGATTGATTACTCCCCTATAAAAAAAAGGAAGCGCTAGGAAAAAGGCTACTGTGGAGGTCCCTTCAACTACAGATTCAACACGTTTCACTGACAATGGGGCACTTAGAGCAGTAAAGGCCCTTGCTCATGCCAAATGATTATTTTTCTCTCTTAATCTTAGAGGGACTAGAGGCACCCTAAAATCAGCCTCCTTTCGAAGTTTTTTGGAAAAAACCCTCCCTAATATGGTATTTCTTCAAGAAACTCTTGTCTCGGCTCAAAAATCTAGATATTTTACGCAAACCTTCCGTCCAAATTGGTACTGCATAGCTGTGAACTCTTATGGAACGTCGGGTGGATTGTTGGCTTCATGGGACCCAAGTATTTTCACTTTGGTTCCTTCCTTCATTGTCGATGGAATCTTATTGACAGGTACATGCTTATCTAACGATATGGAGATTACTTTGCTTAATTTCTATGGACCATACGTGGATAAAATAAGGTTCGAGAACCTAGTGGCGGATTCCAGACTTTTAAGTATAAAAAATCTTATTTTAGCAGGGGACCTGAATATTACTTTGGCATTGGGTGAAACATGGGGTGGAGGTTTTGTAGCGGGGTCATCAAATGATTTTTACAAGCTGCTCTTTCAGAAGAAAAGTCTTATTGATATTGAGCTAGTTAAAGTTGTTCTTACTTGGAGGAATGGTCGGTTCGGTACAAATGCTATTTGGAAGCACCTTGACAAATTTCTTGTATCTGAATATCTGCTTTCGAATATTGACCACTATAAATCATGGGTGGAATACCCTTATGTTTCTGACCATGCAT
This sequence comes from Picea mariana, assembly GCA_032191745.1. Lineage (NCBI taxonomy): Eukaryota > Viridiplantae > Streptophyta > Pinopsida > Pinales > Pinaceae > Picea > Picea mariana. Next base: position 413,616 of record JASDQU010103764.1, on the reverse strand, counting down.
CAGTGCTAATACAATTGGATTTCTCCCCTTTATTCAGAGTATACCCTTTCAAATTCAACTTGCTTTGGTTGATGGAACAAGATTTCTCGGAGATAGTTCACAACCTCTGGACTGATAAAAAATTCTTAATTGTAAGAAGCAAACATAAACGTCTGGTTTGGAAACTTAAAGAGTTAAAGGTTTGTACAAAGATTTGGATAAAGGATTATAAATTCAAGGAAATATCCCACCTCACATAGATATATCGGGATATAAAACACCTGCTTCAACCTGACTCTGGAGTTATGAGAACTGCACAGGAGGAATACAATTTAAAAGAACTTGAACTGTGCAGAAACAAGTATTTAAAAAGGAAAGAAGAACTTTGGCACCAAAGAAGTCGTGCCATTTGTATTAAGAGTGGTAATAGTAATACTAAGTTCTTCCACAGTTTTGCAAATTTTAGAAGAAATACAAAAATTCTATGGGAAATAAAAGACGAATTTGGTAATGTCCATAGAGGTCAGGAAACTCTTAAGTCAGAAGCAACAAATTATTTTAAATCATTTTTCAACGCTCAAGATCATTTACAAATAGTGGACCAGGTTAAAGTTGTTATCCTCTACAACAATTTCATTACTGAGGCAGAAGCATAAACTTTATATCGCCCTGTGGAGTCTTTTGAATTGAAAGCAATTCTCTCTTTCTTTAAGAGGGATAAGAGCTCGGGGCCCGATGGGTGGACTATTGAGTTTTTCTCTCATTTCTTTGACCTGGTAGGTGGTGATCTCCTAGAGATGGTGGAAGAAACGAGAACTAGAGGTATAAACGCAAGTGGCCTAAACTCTATTTTCTTGGCATTAATACCAAAAGGAAATAATCCACATACTTTTGGTGATTATAGGCCAATTTCATTATGTAATCTATGTTATAAAATAATCACTAAGATTATAGAAAATAGGTTGAAACCTTATCTGTCAAAGTCACTATCTGAAGATAAGTTGGGTTTTTTGAAAGGCCACCACATTCAAGATGCTATCAGTACAGTCCACAAATGTATTCACAGTATATAAAAAAAAGAGTTTAAAAACACTGGTTCTAAAATTGGATCTTCAAAAGGCTTATGATTGTATCAATTGGGACATGTTAAGGATGATTCTGATTCAGATCGGTCTGGGTATTGATATGACAAAGTGGATAATGAGTTGCATTAGTTCATCGACATTTGCAATCTTACTAAATGGGGAGGCCACTGATTTTTTTAAAAGTGGCAGAGGACTTTGCCAAGGTTGTCCCTTATTGCCTCTTTTATTTATACTGGTCATGGAGGGGCTCAGCCTCTTACTAAAAGAGGGAAAAAACAAATGCTTGCTGATAGGGATTCAACAAATAGAAGACTGGAACTGGATGCTACAAAAATTTGAAAGAAAGATTGGGAATTGGTGTTATAGATGGTTGACACAAGGGGGTCGCCTTACTCTTCTAAAATATGTTTTAGAATGCCAGCCTGTTTACTGGATGTCACTTGAGATTATTCCAACTATTGTTTTAAATAACCTGAGAAAGATCGTGTTCAATTTCCTTTGGAAAGGAAATTCCGATTCAAAATATTTTCATCTTTGCAAGTGGGAAAGTCTAACCTTACCAAAGTATTATGGAGGATGGGGTTTGAGGAACTTATTCGATTTCAACAAGGCATTGGTGATGTACACACTCCGACGAGTTCTAAGGCATGAGGTTATATGGCATAAAGTTATAGTTGATAAATATTTACCTCATACTACGATAAAAAATTGGTTCAGGTCTCCTTCTTTCATCTAGTTGTCGCCATCTAGATTCTGGAGAGGACTACTAAAGACAATCCACTGGATTACACATTGGCTAAGTTGGTCTCCGAGAACTGCTAATCTCATCGAGATTGGTAGAGATTGCATCCTAGGCATGGGTAAAACGTCTATCCTTTTTCCTTCACTTATCTCTGCCTTAAAAGATCGAAATATCAATTTGCTTCATCAGGCTAGATTTGTTGTGGACAACCAGTCTACTTCTTTGTGGCTTTCAAGCGTGGAGTTAAATTTAAATGAAGCCTTGGGAAAGGAGTGGAATACATTCCGGAGAAACCTCATTGACTCTGAAGCTTTCATCCAATATAGAGAAGACAAGTTCATCTGGACTGGGGGTGACAACTCCGGTTTAATTACTGTTAAGAACATTTATTAGGCCATTTTATCTACACAGGGAATACAAAAGATTCGGGGATGGCGCAAAATTTTTTGGAAATGGAACCTTCAACTCAAGATTAAGTGTTTTCTCTAGTTAGCGGCCGAGAACAAGATCTTGACATGGAAAAATTTAATGACACGAGGATGGGAAGGTCCTTCGCGATGCTATCTCTGCAAGAATGAAATTGAAAACACAGATCATATTTTTATCCACTGTGTCTTCACAAAATTAGTATGGGAAATATTGGCATTGCTTCTCAACTTCAAATTGTGCTGGAAGGGGAATAATTTATCAGAATGTATGCATTCCTGGGTTAGTGATAAAACGGTTCCATTATTGGTTGCAGCGCATACTTGTTGGTTCACATGGATTGAAAGAAATTTAGCGATCTTTGAAGAAAGGACTCCTTCAATTCACTCAGTGATTCCAAAGATATTAGGCCTTCTTAGTCATGGACATAAAGTTCAGAATATCCTCCTCACTCGCTATATATCGATCCAATCAAAGAAGGATATTATTACTGCCTGGTTTGATGGAGTGGCCCAGATGGACAGTAAAAAATGTAGAGTTGGTGGCATCATAAAGACCCTAAACTTGCTAGTATACAAATGGTTATTAAATTGTGGCACATACACAAATAATAGAGTAGAATTATTGGGCGTTTGGGCATCCCTCAGACTGGCACTCCATCTATCCATTCGGAGAATTCAAATCCTGGGGGACTCATAAGTCATAATTGATTGGCTTAATGGCAGAGCCAGATTCCAATCGAGCTCTTTGGAAGGATGGAAGGACAGAATAAAAACATTGATCAAATCCTTTCAGGATATTAGTTTTGATCATGTCTACAGAGAGTTTAACATAGAAGCCGATAATCTTTCAAAGTTGGCGTTGAAGGAACCTATTGGCAGAATTATCTATTCTCAGTGGATAAATGGGGATGAATGACCCAAAATGTTTCTCACTCTTTACTAAACAATCCGTTAGTGGTCCTACAGGTGTCTCCATGGCAGAATCTCGTCTCAGGACAACATGATTTTTGGAGAACTTTATCATAAAATCTTAGTTTATAGTTTGAGAGAACTTGTCATCATTTTTGGGATCCGATGATGTTTCTTTATCTATATATCGGGATTATAAATTCCCCTATTTTTTTTGCTATTTTGGGACTATCCAACACATATTATCGATCTTTGTTGATGAATTGATATATAAACAAATTATATTATCTTAATATAATTGAGTAAATTTTTTATTGGAAAAAAATGTAACTTGCAATAAAGTTAAAGAGAAGAGGATGTTGGAGTCATCTTGGTTAATTCTCCTTCCTTAACCATCTTATCTTCTCTTTGCAAAATGCAAGTCACATTGGATTCCCACATAATGAAGTGTAAACATATATGAGGTAAATAAAGAAGTTGTTGGATGTTTAACTTAAAAAAAAATTAAATAAATTATAGAGTAAAGAAAATTTATATTCCGCCCAGCGATTTGACTAGAAAAGTCTACAAAGGTATACATACCCTACGCCCCTCTGGATTTGAACTTGTGACCTCTTAAGAGGAAACACATGTTCTTAACCATTAGGCCCACTCACGCTGTATTAATTCGTAATTATTTTTTAAATCTAATGCCAAGTATTGAGAGATTAAAAAATATAATGCCTAACAACCACAATGTTCGCTTGGATTGGTTGCCATGACATTTTGATTGCATGCACCATGTGATGATGTGCCATTGAAATGGCATGCATCATTTGTTGACGTGGTATCTAGCACTCTCAACATGGTGGGCCCTTGCTTTTGCGAAAGGCATGAGGAATTTGACGGGGCATGCCCGGAAGGGTTTTCTTCACATGGTAAACATGCGCTAATTAGCATGAGCGATGGCCATGTGGGGATTTTCGAAGGACTTTCTATCCATGTTTATTTTAAACGTTGGATATACTCTTTCAATAAATTCAATTCATTAAATGAGTGGGAGTTTTTATGTAAATATTTTGTATATATATTCTTTTAAATCAATTATTTTTCAATTTAATAATTTATTATTAGTCAAAATTGTCAAATGAATATGATTGTGTAGTTTAAATGTTTAAATTTTTGGAGTTTTTACACCTACATTTTTCTATCAATTTTTATTGAAACCCTATAAAAAATTGTTCGAACTCTACATTTAAATAATTGATTCTATATGATTGGGTTTTTCAGGGTGCGAATTCATTTATGCATTCAAAAATGCAATTTAAATAACAAAAAATGATGATTTCACAAAAAATTGTTTTGCCAATCCGGTGAAAAAGTTCAAAAAATTGAATGTTTAAACAAAGCCATTATAAATTAGTTTTTCAATGATTTTACTCTAAATTTAGCTAGAAATGGTTGGATCTACACTTTGATTCCATTTATATATTTATAAATACTATTTAAACAATGTTAAATAGTGATTTAATCTAGGTTTATTTCGTTGGATTCTGAAAAAAAACCAAAAGGCCTAACCAAAGCCTAATTATATTAACTCCACAATACACTAGTGAAATAAATTTTGTTTATTTTTAGTAAAGGTGGTCAAACCAAGAGATGATGCATATATTAAAACATAAACATTCAAAATATTAATAATAATAATAATCTATTTTTAAGGTCACGGCCAAGCTAGCACACCAAATTGGTGTATGAGACCTCCTTGTTTGTGGGACAAGGGACCTCTCTCTGCCCAACGATTTGACTAGTAAAGTCTACAAAAGTATACATACCCTACCTATCACTACACGATTAAATTGTGGAGAAATATAAACTTTACTTACCGTGCTACCATAACTAAGCCTTGCAATGTAAGTCCTCCTAGCTTTCATGTCATCACCGGCCCTCACCATAACCTAATTAAAAATTCATCTTTTGACTCGCATTTCGGTTGTCTAATGACCATAATCTACAACTGAATTAAGGATGACCTATTAGCAGGCCTTTCATCTTGTGTAGAGGAGGTTAGCCCATGAACAACTACATAACTTGTTTTCATTCCACGTGAAAATTAAAATATAATATTGTGTTGTGAATAAAATTTTTATTATTATTTTAAATAATATACCTTAATTGTTGGTATCAACGGTAAAACTGTGGTACATGCGCGATCGGAGGACTATGACATGCGCTTTCTTTTTGTAGAATTGTATCCATTTCTTATCACAATTTCACACATTGAAGTAACTTATCAATTCACAAATTATTGTTAAGAGGATATATATATATTCTCATTAAACAATATGAATCTATCGAGTAGAATAATTTAAAGTTAAAATATTATCAACGAGATGGATGAGGAAGATAGTTGTATAATCTTTTTGTGTTTTTTTTTCCGCCAAATTTATGGGGAAAGTTAGTAGTGGTTATTGGAACCATTGTAAAGACATTGATGCTTGATGATGTCATGGTTTCTTGGAGGTGAGGCGAATGTTGGTATTACGGTAAGGTTGAGTATTCATAAGAGATTGTAAGGAAGAAAAAAAGAAGAATGATAACAAAAATAATGATTCTAATGATGAGTCTAAAACATCTTTTCAAGAAGATAGTTGAGATGACTTTGTTGTTGCTTCCTTCCATATGACTCCTCATTGGAATCAGTTTTCAATGTATGAGAAATATGATGTTAGGATGGTATACCTCAACGATGAATCTCTTCTTAGCATCGTTGATCATGATAGAGTCTTAATCATATTCCTTGAGGACAAAGTGAAGGGGATCAATGGAGTTTTTCACATCTAGGTTTCGTACAGAACCTACTATTAGCGAGCAAACTTCATCATGCAAGTGTGCAAGTTGTTTTGTTTGATAATGGGTGTAAGATGATTCATGGAGAAATCGTGTTTGCTAAGGGTGTTTGTGTGGGATGCTTGTTCCATATTGATGCATGCACCATTTGGTGTAATAATTCTTTAATTTCTTAGTGGAGAGATCTATGGGATCTACACCTTCACAATGAGAATGTTGGCATGTTTACAGGTAGAGTGTGCTTGTCATTGATGGCAAGAACAACATCAACGATGACATGTTTACAAGCAGATTGTGCTTGTCATTGATGGAAAGAACCACAAGGACGATGGCATATTGGCAGGAATGACGACAAACAAGAAAGGAACAATGATAGCATCAAGAATGACGAAATTGTTGTCTACAATCTCAGGAGGGTGTGCACAGGGAAGAGAGTTGGAGTTTCCAGATAGGCAGAGGTTATCATGAAGGCAGGAAGGAGCATGCGCAAGATTCCTTAGAATCCGTGAGTTTACAGAAGGAATCAAGCTAAGGAGGAATAGCGCAGAGTTGCACGCAGAGCGCAAGTGTGCACTAGGGTCGCAGTTAACTTCATTGCCAAATCTCAGGAGAGATACCGTTTTTCAGAAACGCGGACGCAACCCAAAGTTATTAGGACTCGCAGAAGGAGAAAAGGTCGAGACCCTTTAACACTTAGAAAAGCTTCTAAGTCAAAGAGATTAGAAGCTCAGAAAGAAGAACAACAATGGTTGTTGGATCAAACACTATGAAGAATATGGATTGTTAGATCATAGTCCAGAAAGGAGGAATGAGTGCGCAAGAGAGGAACAGATCCCATCCGTTGGATTTGAGCACAAAGGACCAACAACCGTTAGATCCAGTGGATTTGCAAGGAGGATAAGCTTAGGAGGAATACTTGACAACCGTCAGATTGAATTAGTGGAAGGACAAGATAAGCAAGGGCTGAGATCTAAGATCTCGATCATCCGAATACACGTCAATCATCGAATCAAACCCGAATTCTCGTTAGTCGTCGGATCATTTTAAAGTTGAAGGATAGGATAAGCGGGGCTAAAAGGTTGAGAATTTGATTATCCGAATACCTGTTAGTCGTCGTATCAAACTCAAATTCCCATCAGCCGTTAGATCATTTTCGAGTGGAAGGATAAGATAAGCGAGGTAAGAACTGAGATCTCATTTATTTGAATTTTCGTCAGCCGATGGATCATTCTAAGTGGAAGGACAAGATATGATAGAAGATTTGCATCGCAGACAGATCAAGTCATTGATTTGAGATCTTGATCAAACGAACAACATTCATTCCGAGTATAAAGATGTGAGGAATTTAAGCTTCGGAAAAATATCACCTCAAGAATTTCAAGTTTGATATTTGAAATACCCAAAGCCCGACGACCTAGGGAGCCGAAATAAACCCTTGACCGTCGGATCATACAAAGTGAATTTCAGCCGTCAGATCATTCTAAAGTGGAAGGACAGGATAAGTTAGGAAAAAGGACTCGCTAATTTTAGCGGCCGAGATTCGGGGACTAAGATCTACAGTCGACAGGGCATATCGGACTCCCCCGACCTTTCTACCTTTAATCTTGGGGGGGGGTCCGAGATGGTGGTATTTTCCATGTGGAACCCTCATACATGTCACCTTCCTATTAACTCGGACCCCCCTCGCTCATTACCACTTACCACCTAAGCCCCCCTCTGAGTAAACCACCAAACCACTCATACATAGCACCTCCGCACTCTGACGTCACACTCCACTACCCGCTACACGTCACACTCCACTACCACGCTCTACCTCCACACCCCACTACACTGCCTACACGTCTCACCCAAGTCAACAGATCTTCCATTTCGAAAGATATCCAGTCAGAAGAAACGATAAGTTGAGATTCGAAATATCTGAAGTCTAGAGACCCGAAGGAGATATCGACTGTTGATCTGAGAGGGACATGCATCAATGGATTTTGTCAACTCCAGAAGTTTGGCATATGGGAAAAGAAAGGTTTGAGATTTGAAACTCCCGGAACCCGGATCATGAAGTAAATCTCAGTCGTTGATTTAGGAAGGGTAGATTTGATCCATAGAATTGAGTGGACAGATCTAAACCGTTAGTTCAGAAGCACCATCAAGATCGTGAGATCGATGGTCCCGTCGCATTGCGGGGCCAGAACATGCTCGTGTCTTAATTTTTCGTGAGTGGGCCGCAATTGAAACCATGGTTTTGGAGAAAGGGTACGTGGCAGCTGGAGGTGGATTGCAGGGAGAAAATCGGTTGATCCCAAACCACCTTTGGACGCACCCGCAATCGCGTGGTCACATGAGATCATCGCCCAAGGTCATATCGAGAAACGGAGCTAGCGCTCACTAGACCGAGATCAGGAAGTGCCTTTTGAATAAGTGTTTGGTCACAACCATGGTTACATCAACGAAAGAGAAGGGAAGGATCTATCATTTCTAGGCTCCACCTCAGAGTTTCGCGAGTTGGGAAAATCGAGGTGACTCGTAGTTTATCAATCGAAACACGAAATCGCAAAACACCTTTTTGGATAGGCATCTAATCACAGCTCATGGTCACATGAAAGGAAGGGGCTTACCAAGAAAAGCTAGTGTTTGCTGTGAATTTTTTCCCAGGAAGGGGAAAGGCGCCTAGGGGATGAGTGCGTAGAGGTTCTCTCTATAACTGCTAGAACTGACTGATTGTAACTTCCAGAAACAGAGTGATTGAATCTGTCAGAGAATTCGAAGAGCTTCAATGTTATCTCCAGAGGAGCTGAAGAGTCTCGAGGTAACTTCTAGTGGAATGAAGACTCATCATAGAGACAATTGACAGATAGAAATGTGTCGAAGACTGTAACTGCCAAAGAAGCCAAATAATCTCTGGATAATGACCACTGATGAAGAACAACTCAGGATAATCGCCAGAGAGGACAAAGAGTTGAGTGTATGATCTAGTAGAGGACTTGGCATAATAAATATACGTAGAAAAGAGAAGAGATGGTTTCTTCTTTGGATAGTTATTCATGCGGGTAGAAGCATGTTGTGTGCAGCAGATGAAGCACACAGAAGAGGCACAATGCATAGAATGGAAATGGTGCACAGAGCATAAGACGCAAAAGAAAAATATAGAATATAT
>JASDQU010103764.1:380709-390957 GCA_032191745.1 Picea mariana | reverse complement strand
GATTGTAAACTATGGAAGTTTGGCATATGGGAAAAGAGAGGTTTGAGATTTGAAACTCTTGGAACCCGGATCAAAAAGTAAATCTCAGTCATTGATTTAGGAAGGGTAGATCTGATCTACAAATTTCAGAGGATAGATCTGAACTGTCAGTTCATGATCACTGTCAAGATCGTGAGATCGACGGTCCCGTCACATTGCGGGGCCAGAACATGCTCATGTCTTAATTTTTCATGAGTGGGCTGCAATTGAAACCATGATTTTGTAGAAAGGGTACATGGAATCTAGAGGTGGATTACAGGGAGAAAAGTGGTTGATCCCAAACCACCTTTGGACACGCCCGCAATCATTTGGTCACATGAGATCATCGCCCAAGGTCATATCGAGAAATAGAGCTAGTGCTTACTAGACCGAGATCAGGAAGCACATTTTGAATAAGCATTTGATCACAACCATGGTTACATAAGCGAAAGAGAAGGAAAGGAGCTAGCATTGCTAGTCTCCACCTCAGAGTTTCACGAGTTGGGAAAATTGAGGTGACTTGCAGTCGATCACCCAAAATGCGAAATCACGAAACACCATCTTGGATAGGAATCTGATCATAGCTCATGGTCACGTGAAAGGAAGGGTCTTAGAAAGAAAATATAGCGCCTACTGTGAATTTTTTCTCAGGAAGAGAAAAGACGCCAAAGGGATGAGCGCCTAGAGGTTCTCTTTGTAACTATCAGAATAGACTGATTGTAACTGCTAGAAATAGAGTGATTGCATCTGCTAGATAATTCGAATAGATTCAGGGTGATCACCAGAGGAGCTGAAGATTCTCGAGGTAATTTCCAGTGGAATGAAGACTCATCATAGAGAAAATTGACAAATGGAAAAGTGTCGAAGACAGAAACTGCTAGAGAAGCCAAAGAATCTATGGATAATGGCCACTGATGAAGAACAGACTCAGTATAATCACCAGAGAGGATGAAGAGTTGAGTGTATGATCTGGCAGAGGTCTTGGCATGATAAATATACGCACAACAAAGAATATATGGTTGCTTCTTTGGATATTTATTCATGCGAGTAGAAGCATGTTGTGTGCAACAACTGAAGCACTCATAAGAGGCGTAGCGTATAGAATGGAAATGGTGCATAGAGCATAATATACAAAAGAAAAAGATAGAATAGAGATACATATATGACATAGGAAGAGAAATCCTAGGTGCACATGCAGAGACAGATCAGAAGAATAGAAAGCACAAGAATATGCGAGCAGGAAGACACTGATGCAGGAAGAGAAGAGCAGTGTAGAAGAACAATGATGATATTGGTAAGCCATTGATAAATACTGTCACTGTAATAAATTGCAAAAAGAAAAGATTTATATTTTAGGGTGGTAAGGAGGTGCTAGGGAGGAAGGTTTTCCTCAGAGTTTCAAGTGAGTGCTTGAACACAGGGAGTTGTAGCTTCCATCTGGTTGCAACTAGAAAAACCAGGGTGGTAGGGTGGTACAAGGGAGAACTATTGTTCTCTGTTATATATTTTGGTGCCTATGTAACTGGAATTTGATGCTTCCATCCAGTTGGTGCTGGAACACTCAGGGAGTTGGTGCTTCCTTCTAGTGGGTGCTAGAGAATCAAGAGAGTTGGTTTTCTCAACAATTTTCTACTTGTAAATCAAAGGTGGTAGCCTCAAAATGAGTTTGTGATCATAAGAATGATAATGTACAGAGAATAAAGACTATTTATCATGTCAAGAAGAAGAGGTTTTCTCCCTATATGGGTTTCCTCAGGAATATTTGTCTCTGTGTATTTCATGTGTATGATTGATGTTGAATATTCTATTGCTTACTTCCTTGCATTATTGTGATCATCATTTAATGTCCTGTAAAGAGTTTAAAATGGGCATAATTGTTTAAGCACAGTAACAACTGATTCACCCCCCCCCCCCTCTTAGTTGTCCAATAGATCACCTATATCTACTTCTGATGGTCATGTTTTTTGGGTACCTAAACAAGTTCTTGTTTCATAAATAAAGTTACTTGTAAAGAAGACAATTCCATGACAACAAATATTGGGCCATATAGGTGAGAAGGGCCTATGGGCCTTGAAAAACAAAAATATTGTGGATGGATTGAATGATTGTGCTCTTGAATTTGATTTTTGCAAGCATTGCATATATGGAAAAGAAATATGTAATTCATTGGGATTAATTCATTCTAATGTATTTGGTCGAGTTAAAGTTCCTTTGATTTTTAAGGATTTGTATTATGTGTCATTTATTGATGATTATTCTAAAAGGACACAAGTATATTTTCTTAAAACTAAATTTGAGGTTTTTATTCATTTTAAGGAGTTCAACGAACGCTTGAAAAATCACATTGGTAGGAAGATTAAGGTGTTGAGGACCGATAATAACAGTGTGTTTTGTGTTACGAAGTTTGATAATTTTTCTAAGGAGAATGACATTGAAAGATATAAGACAACTCCATATACCCTTCATCAAAATGGAGTTGTAGAAAGGATGAACAAAACATTGATGGATAAAGTTACAAGTATGATTAGTGGAGGTATCTTAGAGAAGAAGTTATGGGAAGCAACGGTTTTTGTTGCATGTTACTTGATTAATAGGTCTCTCACATCAACTCTTGTGGATAAGACACCTATGGAGGTCTAGACAGGGAATAATCCCTCACTTTAACATATTTTTGTTTTTTGTTGTGAGGCAGATGTTCATGTGCCTAAGGAAAAGAAATTTAAATTAGATAACAAGGCCATGAAATGTATCTTCATTGACTGTGATATTGGTGTGAAAGGGTACAACCTTTAAAATCATGTGACTAGAAAAGTTTTGTATATAAATAATGCTATTTACAATGAAGTTAAGCCTTCTCTCATAGTAGTGTAGATGGAAGAGGATGAGATGAAGTTAGTGGTTTAGATACAACCGAAAACCAAGAATGTTGAAAAAGAGGTTCATGATGGACCTAATGGGGAGGATGATTCATAGAATTCAAAAGAGGAGGATGAAACTCCACCTAAAAATTTAAGGAGGTCCACTTGGAAAAGAAAACAACTAAACATGTATAATTATAGTCCATCCAATCCCATATGTATATTTTATTTATTTTCTAACATCGATGATCCTAGAACTATGAAAGAGGTAATGGAGATGCAAGATAAGGATTCTTGGAGATTGGCCATGGATGAGGAAATGGTTGCACTTATAAAAAATGATACACATGACTTGGTACTATTTTCTCTGATGGGTGGAAACCCATTGGATGTAAATGGGTATTCAAAAAGAAGATAAATTTGAATGGTAATGATGAAAATCACAAGGTAAGGTTGGTTGAAAAAAGATAATCCTAGGTTGATGATATAGACTTTCATGAGATCTTTTCCATGGTTGCTAAGTTAACATATATTAGGTTCCTATTATAAGTAGGATTCGATTTTAATTTAGATATAGAACATATGGATGTGAAAAATACATTTCTACATGGTGATCTAAAGGAGGAGATCTATATGACATAGCAAGAGCACTACATTAAAAAATGTAAAGAGTCACTGGTTTGCAAATTAAAAAAAAACTTTTGTAATAGTAACGATGTGATATGTGATTTGAAGTCTCAGCTCTCAACACAATTTTATATGAAAGACTTGGTGGTTGCAAACTATATATTGGGAATGGAGATAGAAAAAATAGAAAAATTTACTTGTGCCAAAGTAAGTATGTAAACTCTATGCTACCATGCTTTTGCATGGAAAATTGCAGACTATTGAGTGTTCTAATTTCCATGGGAACTAAAATTTTAGTTGAGAAATGTCCTACAACATTCACATAGATGGAGGATATGGTTTCTTTTCTTTATGCTAGTGCAACTGGTAATTTGATGTATGTTATGGTCTATACTAGACCAAACATTGCCTAAGAAATGGGATTCTTGAATTGATTCATGGCTAATGCTAGATGTGACCATTGGGCTGCAGTGAATATGGTCTTCAAGTATTTGTGAGGTATTCATAGTGATGTTTCACGAGATCCAAAATCAGTGGATATACAGGGTTATATGGATTTTGATTGGACAAGGTATGTGAAGAAAAGGGGATCTATAAGCAGATATGTGTTTTGGTTGTTTGGTGGAGTAATAAGCTGGATGAGAAAGTGACAAGTTGTGATTGATTTGTCTAATGCAGAGGCAAAGTATACACCAATGAATCATATTTGTAAGGAGGCCATTTTGCTTATGAAATTGTCTTCATAAGTAGTGCTAAGTCAAAAATCCATTATAGTTCAATGTGATAGTAATAAGTCTATTTGTTTGGCTAAGAACCCAACCTTTCATGTGAAGACAAAGAATATAGATATTCAATACCATTTTGTTAGCGACATGGTAGAGGATTGAAAGGTGATACTAGAAAAAGTTGACACATTGCAGAATGATGCAAATGCATTGATGAAACTGGTGAGGATAGGTAAATTAAGGTTGTGTTGTGAGCCTATGGGCCTTATGGCCCCTAGCAATTAGCTCACAATTTGATGCATTCTCCCTTATACTCTTGCAAGGTATATGGAAACTGGGAGAATGTTGGGAGAGGTGTGCCATACACTTTGAAGTCCTATAATGGAGAAGGTAATGACTATTGAGTAGTGGCAAAAAAAAAATGTTGTGAAATGGAAGGGAATAACTGTTGAGTAGTGACATGCAGACTTGATCCGAATTTTATGAGAAAAACAAAATGAATACAGATTATTAAAATTTCCTTAACCTAGAATAACAAAGATACAATAAAACTGGTTTTCTATTCAATAACAAAATAAGATGAAACTGTAAAATGTAGCGGAAAACAAGCTTGTTGGAATGGTGGCGGCTTATCTCTGAGAAGAGATGTGATGACTGCGCTCATTCGCAAGAAGATGATTACAATGAGGCTCTGAAGTCCTTTTTACAATAAGTAGGAATTTAAAATACCCTAGACATCCAAAAACCTAACCCTAGGAGATGAAGCGCCAAAAGTCATGTGGGCCCTGTTTGGGTAAGTCAGTACATCAACTTCCCAGGGTTGTAACTTTTGCATATGATCTTCGTTTTAGACGTATGATATTCCATTGGAAAGGTATCATCGAGGAGATTCATTTTGATGGCTCAATCATTCCTTTGGATATATTTGAGAAGCTCTATCCTGAAAAACCTTCATTTAGGCCCTCAAAATGGCCTCGGAAGTTAAAACTGCTAAAAATAGTAAATTTCCAAAATTGCCAGAAAACTGTTTTGAGTGAGTTGGAAATGATGGGTGGCCATTGATATCCACCTGGATCAATCCTCCCTCCTTAGGAAGCAATGGTATCCATTTTATTGAGTCCCCCCATTAGATGAGGAAATTTCTGCTGAATTTGGCCCCGGGTGAGCCACTTTCCTTGGTGCATGAGTTTCCCTGCTTTGACTCGATAAAGCTGGATGCTTTGTTGTCGAGTGCCCTTGATCAGTGTGTCCACAATATGATAACTGGATTCTCATTTCATGCAGCCAGGGTTGAGCTTTGTTGTTCTCAACTGCTCTGCTATCTCTAAGGTGTCCAATAATGGTGGGAAATATGGCCGAAGGAGAGCCACGTTGAAGACTTGGTGCAAGCCAAGGAAAGGGGGAATGTTGAGCTCAAAAGCATTATCACCCACAACCTTGGTGATGGTGTATGGCCCATAATGGAGTGGGTGAATATTCTAATGGGGCCCTGTAAGGTTTTCTTTCTGCAAGTGAAACCAAACTTTGTCTCCCACCCGAAACTTATGTGGCACCCGATGTTGATCATGTCGCTGCTTATACTTGGAATTAGACTTCTGTAGAATATCCTGAACCTATTTTAAGATGTGTTGGATCTTCTCAATGAACTGGGTGGCTTTGTTAGATTCTGGTGAAGCAGGGGATGAGTCGGTCGAGGTGGTCACCAACAGTAGTTCAACATCCATGCGGCCCAATGGTTGGAATCCCAACCCCACCTGAAAGGGGTTGTGGCCAGTTGATCTATGAAGGGATCAATTGTAGCTATGTTGGCCATAGGGAAGAGTCTCATCCCATGTGCAGGTATTTTTTGAATTGTACATGCACATGATATGTACGATCATCTAATTGACGACCTCAATTTGGCCATCTGTCTAAGGGTGGAAGGCAGTGGATTTGGTGAGCTTAGTATCCAACAGTGACCAGAGGCTCAACAAAAATGTGTTGAGGAACCGACTGTCACAGTCTAAGATAATGGTTTATGGGATTCCAAAATGTACCCATACTCATTCAAAGAAGAGCTTGGCAATGGCTTCTGCTGTGATGTTCTTCTTGCAGGCAGCTAGAATCACCATCTTGGAAAAGTGATCAACAACCACAAAAAAATAGTCATTTCCCCTCTTGGTGGATGGGAGGCCCGACATGTAGTCCATTGAGATGGATTCCCATGGTTTGTCAGGAGTAGGAAGATGGGTGTACATGCCCTATTTCTTAGTGGTGGTTTGGAAATAACATAGGAGGTGCAAGACCTGATATACTTGCCGACATCCTGTTGAAGTTTTGGCCAGTAGAAATGTTTCTGCAGCACTACCACTATCTTTTCGACGCTAAAGTGTCCTTCCACCTGGGTGTAGTGAGATTCCCAAGTAATCTTCTCGCGCCCTCTTGATGGAATGTAAATATGGCCTATATGACACAACAACCCATCTTGAAAATGGAAATTAGCGATCACTGAGTTCACGACCAACATTTGGTAGGTGATGGAGAAGTTAGGGTTTGTCTCGTAGAGGTGGGGCCATCCAAAGGTCTCATGGTCGCAAGACTCTAGCATCGTGGTGAGTTCTGTGACTGGAGGTCAGCTGAGGAAATCAACAAGTCGGTTGGTACTTCCTATTTTATACTTGATGTTAAGGTGGAACTATTGTAAGTATGTGGACCACTTCTGATGGCAGTCATTTTGAAATTTTCCTTGGGTCTGCATGAATTGCAGTGGCTTGTGATCAGTGTCGATGACTGTCTCCTTCCAAAGAATATAATGTATTAACTAGCAGTAGTCTTGCACAATGGAGTACATTTATTTCTCGTAAGTAGGGTACTTACGAAAAACATCTGATAGTGTCTCACTATGATATGCCAAGGGGTGACCGTGTTGAGTTAGAACGACACCCACCGCATAGTCTGAAGCATCTGTCTCGATCTCAAAGGGATGTTGCAGGTTCAATAATGAAAGTATTAGGGATGAGCACAAACGATTCTTCAAGTCATTGAGGGATTTTTGTTGGGAAAAATCCCACACAAATTTTTCCTTACCTCCACCCCTAGTTACTTGGTTGAGGGCCCATGCGATATGAGAGAATCCCCACACGAACTTGCGATAGAAATTGGCAAGGCCCAAGAAGCTCCGAAGTTCAGTGAGTGTGGTTGGGATGGCCAGTCACGGATGACCTGGATCTTGGATGGATCCACATGAACACCATGCTGATCAATGATGTAGCCTAAGTAATGGACCTTGTCCATGTCGAAGAAGAATTTTTCCATGTTTGCATATAGTTTGTACTACCACAGGGTGTGCAGAAACTGTTGAATATGCTGCAAGTGTTCTTTCCAAGTCTTGCTATATATGAGGATGTCATCCAGGTACACCACTACAAAAGTACTGGTGTAACGTTGTAGGATTGTTACACATCAAAATTACTCACTTCGATAGTGTTGCAAGTGTCGTCATTACAAGTGTCGCAAGTGTTGTATTTTGCTCACAAGTGTCGCAAGTGTCAGGAAAAGCATACTGCCATGACGCCTATGTCGTGCCTATAACGACATAAGGAGGACACTTGACACATGTCAAACACTTGATTTGGAAGAGGCGGAATGGTTAACTAGGCTTATGAACCTCTTACCATCTAAAAGAACCATAAAAACTGAGTTTTTGGAGGAGAGCGCTCCCCTATACCTCTCTCAGGAGTGATGGCGCCCCCCCCCTACACTATCTGAGAGCGTTATAATGCCCTGATAGCCCTTATGGGGGAGCGTTGATGGGTTTAGGGAGTGCTGGCACCCCCCTAAAGCCTACTGGGGAGTGCTATAACGCTCTGATGGCCCTTTTGAGGGAGCGCTGCCTATTCTGGGCAACAGTTGGTTTGTTGAGATGAATGGGGGGAGGATCCCTTCAATCCCTGAAGGCAGTTGGATTTGAATCCCTAGTCAAGCCATGATCTTAGGGAAGATACCTAACTCAAGGAGGAAAATCCTCAACTCACCCCAAAGATATCTCAAGTGGTTGAGCCTCTCCAAGGCTATATAAGCAGGCTTTCTCATGGTGAAAAGGGGATCTGGATGGAGAATGATACCAAAACTTATGATCTCATAAGTGATATTTGGAGAAAGGATTAGAAGAATGAAATGTATGATCTCATAGGAAACACACAGTGAAGTGGAGGAGAATAATCAGTGAAGCTGCTGTCATTCTGATCATGGGTCTTTTGAGCAAGGATTAGACAAAGAGGATTTGATGAAGTTGTTGCATTCACATCTACGGTTGTAAGTTTCTTTCGTTATTGTTCTCATCAATATAACACGCTTAGCCTGTTTCATTCTAGTTTGTGCTTAATATCACATGAACTTGTCTCTAATAGATAGATCTATTTCGAGCTAATATCAGTAGAGTAGGAAGTGGTTGTACTTTTGTTTGTCTACAGGGCTTATCGAGGAGTGAAAGATTGGAGCTCAACTCGGATCATGCAGGGACAAACACCGGTAAAAGGTACTTCTTTTCTCCTTCCACCTCATACATTAGTTTATATAGATCTAAAAGGAAGTTAGTTTCCATGATAAGTGTCTTCTGTCTTAAGAGTTAAGAGTCTAGCTCTCAAGAGGAGATCTACCTGTCCGCAGGGAGATTTTTCTTCAACCGAAACTGGCGACTCCACTGGGGAATCGAATCGAAACTTTTAGGTTTTGTCTTTCCTCATAGACCTTGTCCTACCCTTTTTTGTTTTCAGACATTTTTCACCCCACATGTTTGATTTCATATGCTGATTGACTCTTTACCCCATCACACTCAGCTTGATTGCCAAAATTTGACTAAAATTTTGGGTTTTTGGACATTTTTATGAGCTTTTAAAGCCTAGCGCCCCTATGCCCATGTTAGCAGAGTGCCAGAGCTCCCTAAAGGTGTTGGACAGTGCTTTATAATGCCCCGGTGTCCCTTACACCAGAGCACCAACCCCTTTTTTCAAAAAATCCTTTCAAAAATTGCATTTTTTGAGGTCCAGAACTGATCCACCTGCTCTATCCCCGCCCCTTCCTATTTTGATCTCGCGATGTTGGATTTCATTACCAAATAGTGGTTTCATTGTGGGAAGGTTTTGTTTGATTGAATGCTTCTCAGATTCATAGCGTGTGTTGTTTGTTTTACTTAGTGGACCTTAGGTCAAAGTTAGTGTTAATAGCATCAAATCCTGAGAGTACCAATGGAGGAACCCGTTCTCCTGTGGAACCTTATACTTTTCCTTCATTTGGAAGCTTTGGTCCTCCATATGTTGCCACACTGAGTCTTCCAGGACTCACCATCGGATTACCAGTTTGGTTGTTCCCCACTCCAGTGATCCCGAATCCTCCCAATGTTTCAGCTGCACCTAATATTTTGGATGTCAATACACCATGCACACATCAACCTCATGTCGACTTTTCGCCTTCTTCATCCATCAAGTCTCCATCCATTTCTCCTTCTTCGCCTAGTGAAATATATAAAGAAAGTAGCTAGGTTGATCAGAAGAAGAAGAAATAGAAAGAGAAGACGAATAAGAGACCGAAAAGGACCAAGGCCCCAACAACATCAGATGTTGGATCTAAGAAACCAGTCACTGTTAATAGTACTAGGAGTGTTGATGAGGTCAACAAGATTAAAATGAAGAATCCAAAACCCAAATTCCCTTGCAGTCTTTGTAAGGGTGACCACTTTCTGAGGGATTGCCCCAGTCTTATCAAGGTCTTACAAATGTGGTCTTCCACATCGTCGGCTTCTGCTGGACATGCCATTGATACCCTGTCTGTTAGCGTCAAAAGTCACTCCTGAATTGCAACAGGAGTAGATCCCGACGCCCATTAATTTATGTCACGATTCATTTATAAAAAGGGGTGATCGAATGGAAGTTAACTCAAAACAATATTGTTCTAACTCCTAAAATAGGCCAGGCATGCGTGGGCAAGTGAGGTCTTAGATAAACTTCAGACAGTGAGTTTTAGTAAGGGTGAGTAGGGGGAAG
>JASDQU010103764.1:326846-350159 GCA_032191745.1 Picea mariana | reverse complement strand
CTCTATTGAACCACGAACCCAAGTAGTTGATCCAGTTCTGTCATCGATCAGTCCTTCTCTTCATCAAAAGAGTGACACCAAAGTGGTCAATCCATTTCCACCTGTCATACCCCATTCTTCCCTTGGAAAATGAAACTCAAGTGGTTGATTATGTTTCACCGTCGATCGATCCCATTCCTCCATTGAGGAATGCTAAAGTGACTGATCCAGTTTCTTCCTCGGTCAGTCCCACTCTTCCTATGAAGAGTCCCAAAGTGGTTGATCCAGTTTCACCATCGATCAATCCCATTCCTCCATTGAGGAATGCTAAAGTGACTAATCCAGTCCCTTCCTCGGTCAGTCCCACTCTTCCTCTAAAGAGTGCCAAAGTGGTCAATCTAGTTTTTCCATCGATCGATCCCATTCCTTCATTGAGGAATGTCAAAGTGACTGATCTAGTACCTTCCTCGGTCAGTCCCACTCTTCCTCTGAAGAGTGCCAAAGTGCTATATCCAAGTCCACCATTGGTTGATCTGATCTAATCAACGGTCGATCCTANTGACAAAGTGGTCGATCCAGTTTCACCATTGATCGATTCCATTCCTCCATTGAGGAATGCTAAAGTGACTGATCTAGTCCCACTCTTCCTCTGAAGAGTGCCAAAGTGGTCAATCCAGTTTCACCATCGGTCGATCCCATTCCTCCATTGAGGAATGTCAAAGTGAATGATCCAGTCCCTTCCTCGGTCAGTCCCACTCTTCCTCTGAAGAGTGCCAAAGTGGTCTATCCAAGTCCACCACTGGTCGATCTAGGTCCACCTTTGGTCGATCCAAGTCCACCATTGGTCGATCCTACTGTCCCTCTAGAGAGTAAACCTAATACTGCCCACATTTTTCTCATTGATACAGACCCTATCGTGCCGGGGGGCATTCCTCCTTCTCTTGTGAAACCCCCTCCAAGTACTGAAGCCATCCTTTTTGATTGGGGTGTGCTAACTGGACCTCGTCTTCCCTCTCATATTCCTTTCCAGATTACAGCACAAGTTTGTGGTTGGGACGTTCCTCAAACGCTGATCGATGAAGGTGTGTCTCTTAGTATTTTGTCTTCTATTGCTTGGTAAGCTTTGGGTTGTCCGCAACTTGCGCCAGTTACACAGAATTTGTTATATTTTAACAAAAGAACTAGTCAACCTTTAGGGATCCTTCCTTAGTTTTCTATAACTTTGGGAGGGAAAACTATCTTTATTGATGTCATGGTAGTCCGAGACCCCTTGGATTTCTCTTTACTCGCTGGGTGGGATTATGTCTATGCTATGAAAGCTCTTGTATCCACTCTTTTCCATGTGATATATTTCCCTCACGATGGAAGAATTGTGACTATTGATCAAATTTCATTCATCGACCCTGACTGGGCTACCTCCCTAAGTGGTTCTTATATGCAGACAGTATCGCCCTCACCGCATGTCAATTATGTGGCGTTGTCTCCCATGACCTCAACTTCCGATGATTTAGATCCGGTAGTTGACATAGTGATATTATGAATTGTAATCGTGTTTATAGGCTAGTGAGCCAAGTGTTTATAAGTTGGCAGGCTTATGTGTTTACAAGGCTAGAGAGCTTAGGTGTTAAAGGCCAGGAGCCTAATTTTGTATATGTAATTATGCAGATCATTAATAAAATATAAACATTGTTGCGTGCAGACCGACCATGAAGAAAAAGTGATGGGGGACTAAGCTTCCACAAGGTGGGGGTAAGGGAGGAGGCTAAGTGTGTGGGTCTAGGGGCTAAGCTAGGGGGCTCACCTCTAAAGGGGATAATAATTTATTATTATTTCCTGAAGGCTAAGGTGGAAATGTTGAGTGTTATCCTAAGTTCCTGTAAATGGAATGTGTGCTAAGTGGAACTCATGTGGCTCCAGGAAGACAAGTGTCAACCTGGGCGCATGTAGTTATAGCTGGGAAATCCAACATTGTTGGGTTCACTTCCCATTATGTCATCCTTCATCTGAGTTCACTAGGATCTGGGGCGTCTGAACCCATTTTTCCTCTGCATCTACATCTGCATTGTGTTTCTGGTCACACACCTTGAAAACCAGTGGGAAAACCCATGGAATCATCCTCCATATAACCTAATCGAACTCTCCACAGTCACGCATCGTGAAACCGATATTCTGTGATCCATTCTGTGTCTTCTGAGAAAACCAACACTTGAGTAATCACCTTAGTTGTGTCATGTTTCAGTGTGGGTTGTTTCCTCCTGCTGTGCCATGACCATATATTGTTCCTATTGTCATCCATGTCTGAATGAGTTATGAACCATTGTTGTTGTCCTCACTTGGATGGAGCTGAGTCGAGGAGTGTGTTGAAGAAGCGACTTGTCAGGCCCATGGTAGAAGAGGTAGGTTGTCAGGCCTGTGAGAAGGTCTCTCCAGGTGAGAGAGTTTGTTGTAAGTGGTTTTCTTCTAGAGAGAGTTCAACACCAGCTACAGAGCTTTTTGAATTCCTAATCCGGCTTGTTGCCAAGACCTAGAGAGGGAGGTGAAGCACCGATGGAATGTTATTGTGAAGGTGTATACTCTCGACTAGAACATGCATGTGGGGAATGAGAGTCTGTGAGTAGTGGGTGTAAGAATGCTCCTGGAGATAATCCTTATGGTTGCTTTGAGTAGTTTCCTGTAACCTCAGTCTAGTCTAATATTCCCTTTCCCTGAGTGGAGCTTAGTCCTAGCTTGGGGGTGACCCGCTGCTGAGGATGATGAGCAACGTGGTCTATGGATGGGAGGTTTGTGGAAGGTCTGCACATAGTTGGTCATCTTTGTTGGAAGCCCCACAATATTTTCACCTTTTAAAGCGACAAATAATATTTTCTATAGCTGCCTACGCATTGTCATATAAATATTTCTCTTTGAAGGTGAATTTTTGGCTGTAAAAGGGTGTTCCGATTGTTCCTATTTTTCATTTTCATGCGTTCATGACTGAAAGAATGAATGAAGCATTGAAACTTATAATTGTATTGCAATTGTATCTAAGGCTTATTTCTCTAGAAGTGTAAATGTTCTTACAAATCTTTTAAGGAATGTTTTTCTACTTTGAAGCTTATATTATATCAATAAAATAGTTGTTTTAAGTATCTAATGGGTTATGAGATATATCTTGAGTACTTAAATGATACGCCAAGAATTGATTGGCAACAGACTATGGGTTTGTTTCAATTATAATTTTTAGCAAATCATTTTTTGTTTCAAATGGTCATTATTCTTTGGTTTGTAAAGCACCTCTTCTCCTAACCTTAGAGAATCAACACCACCCTTTACACAATGATGAGATTCAAACACACCCGGTCCTGTTATATACTCTATTTGAGGTGGCAGTTTGAACCGACAGGTCCATCATTCCAAGTTAAAGTCTTGGGTTTCATTCTGTACTCTTGGCATTCATTGCACAAAACGCCCGATTTTCATGTTTTGAAACCCCTTATGCTCTCATTTTGGTTGCACTAGGGTATTGATGAGTTTTATTCCTTTGGTTTTTGCTCTAGTTTCCTCTGTTTTTTTAACCCTTCATACTCACAGTGAACTCTTTCTACCTTCATGACTGCTTGTCCGAACCCTTATGGCCCCTGTCGTCTGTGTCGAACCAAATGGCTCTCAAACCTTGCTTTTGTATGACGATGTGAGTGAAGAACTTAAGAGTCAGGATTGGGTTGAGTTTCTCAAGAAATTCCAAGGTTACAACTTGCAAGCAGCCCAGGGGTTCGCCCTCTCTTTCGATGGATGCCGAGTAGAAGTGGGTGATGTTCAATTAGAAATCAACGACGAATTTTTGAGCGAGGCAATGGGCCTTTTCTTACCGGGAAAAAATGGTTTAAGAATTCCAAGTTGGAGTAGGTGCCATGGAGTATGTTTGTTACCTCTCAGAAGATCCAGTGTTGTGACAAAGGTATGCCAATTTCTCTGTTGAAAGATAAATGTCATGGGTTATTGGCTATGTTAAGGAAATTTGTTACTTGTGAAGGATGCTACAGGCTTGTTTTCCTTTACCACATAATATTGTTAATGAACTTCATCGGTTTTCAGTTAAACATGTCATTTTATTTATTGAGGAGTTTATATAAAATAAATCAGAGATATAAAAGGCAGAGTTTGAATTCCAGTTTATTCCACCATGGGTTAATTAGGTTGTTGTTAGTCCATCATTTGAAACTACAGGGCAATGATTGGGATACTTTCCTAACTTGTAACGGCTTCATTACATCAAATCCTATAGAGATGCCTGTGGTTGATAAGCCTATGTTGGAAAAGCCCCCTGTTCCTTCCAGTGATAGACTACTTTTCTTATGCAAAGAACCCTGTGATAAGGCTTCGATCGATGAGACTATGTTCAAGCAACAAGATGTTTACCCTAGAGTCATTAAATCTCCTGAGAGTAAGCAATATGTTTTCCCTAACACCATCGAAAAGACCGTAAATGGGCACTCGTGCAAACTGTCAAAGAACAATTTAGACATAGGGTTTAATAAAAAAAGAGTTGGGAGATTAATCTCGATGAGTTTACGGAATAAAACAAAATCTCATGTGAGCTCGATCAAAGCGATCGAGATCCATGAGAGCTCTGATTCTGAGATCGAAAAGTTCTTGGCAGGGGAAGACCAAAATTACCATAAACCGGATCTCAGTTAGAATTAGGATTTTGTAGATAATATGCCACCATGCCTGAAACATAATGAAGGTTTTCTAGGGATTAAACTTAGTCAAAAACCCACAGTGAAAAATGGTTGCGTTTTGACGCATTGTCAGGTGTTTCCTCAACCAATTGTTGCAGATCCACGGTGTGAAGTGTTTACATTGGATAGGAAAATATTACACAGATGTCCCCTTCCTTAGAGTGAATATCAAGACCCTCGCACCTCATATTGAATCATTAATAAGTGAAAAACAAGAACTCAAGATCAATGCACAAAGGTAAGGAAAACACTTGAAAAGAACTGGAAATGTCATAATAAAAAATGCTGAGTGTGTCAAAGCAGTGATCAACTTTAAGGTTTTATGAGTTGAATTTAGTATTCAGTTAAAAGGTAAAGATTTGTTTTTATCTTAGTTTTTCTTTTATTGATTTATTTTTATTAATGTGGATTGAATTAGATTTTTTTTGTTTAAAATAAGACTAGCTATAGAATCAACAGATTATGTAGCCAATCAATTCTAATGAAAATTTTTGGAAAATGTTAGTTGAATAAATGTCGAATTTCTTAATTTTGTTTTCTTTTAGGATATCATGTATCTTGTGGTGATCTCAAAAGATGGAGTATTTATGGGCTTAGTTAATTATCCATTTCTTTTGGCTCATTTTTGTAAAATAGAAACAAACGTTTTATAATTTTGGGAGATACAATTTGATATTGAGTGGTTTTATCACCCTCTATTTTTGTAACTAGTAAATCATCTTGGGATTTGATCCTATATTAGAAGATAGGATGCTTAGTTTTTCCAAACTCTTTAAATACATAGTATTTTGTAATAGAACACATCTTAGCCTGGGGCTGAAGGTGGACGATTAATTCACAAACTTGAATGGAACAAAAATATGCATTTCATCTTTAGCTTCGTGTAAATGGTGTTTTCATTTATAGTTTGTTTATCCTGATAAACTAATAGTTTTTGATAGCTTTAGACTTCACAATCTTTTATGTTTTTGGGATAATTCTTTTTAAAATATC
Organism: Picea mariana; assembly: GCA_032191745.1. Classification (NCBI taxonomy): domain Eukaryota; kingdom Viridiplantae; phylum Streptophyta; class Pinopsida; order Pinales; family Pinaceae; genus Picea; species Picea mariana. The sequence goes on along the minus strand of JASDQU010103764.1, from coordinate 344,466 downwards.
GTCCATATTTAATGCTTCAGATATTAAACAAAATGATCATTTATTTAGCTCAAATGTCAGGATTTCTCTTTAATTTTTAGTTGAATGATTAAATGCAACATTGTTACAATTAGATTTATCTCATTGTAATTTCTTTAATCATAAGATCACAACAACTATTTGTATCATTCATTATGTTATTAAAAATCAACTTCCAACACATTGTTTTGCATTTATTCATAACAATTTTAAGGTTCATTGCAGGTTTCTCTCTTGGACAAGGTGGTTGGATGTTCTCTAATCACACATATGTTTGGATGCATATCGTTAACTCACTAACAGGTTAGCTCATTTATGTTTTTTTGTCATTTATTCATCACTGAAACTCGAATATATGGTCTCGATTTTGACCATCCGCATATTTTTGTTTCATAGTATTTTTTCTTATTAGTTTAGATTGATAAAGAAAAAACGAAAAAATATCTTATGTGCATTCTTTATCCTCCTTTTCAAAGCAGTCTTTTTTTCACATTGAGTTTTGTAAGTTTAGATTAAAACTTGCAGTGTGTATATCATGTACATATATAAGATAAGTAAATCTGCTATTTAAATATATCTACAATAGTTATGTCACACGTATGTATACACACACACACACACACACACACACATACACACACACACATATAGTAATTAGTAATTAGTTAGTTATTTCATTCTTTTTATTTGTTTCTTTAGGAAATTTAGATTAGCTAACGGAGCCATTAAACCCGTTAGAATGAGTTACACCAAACAAATTGGGTTATTTGGACAACCCTGGATTGGACTCGTTCTTCCAATTGATGGATAATCATTTTTGCCCGTTAACAAATGGCACTAGAAGGAGGTCCTAAATACAATTGATGGCACGTGGAAGTCACAAGACTCCTCCCCCCCACACTCACTCCCCTATAGTAACAAAGAGTCATTCTAACAACAACGTTACCTCTAAAAAAAAAACTACCTCAAATGAAGATCCCCAGATTCTCATTGACCTAGTAACACCAAACCCTCAAGGGTCCGACGTACAAGAAATTGTTCGTCAGTCACTTTTAAGGACACACAGTGCTTTGGACCGTATCAGACAACCTAGTCATCCACTAAATCAACCTCTATATTTCTCTGATATCAGAGAGCAACTTGAAGGCACTGGTTTGCTTTTAAATCCCATAGATCCTGACCATACCCCTACTCTTGGAGCAGGAGGATCTGGTATCCCACCTTCACCACCTCATTCATCTCCTTCCTCTTTAGAAGGAGTGTCCTATCATGACTGTAGTGATTCATCTGAACCATATCAACCTTCGACACCACCTACACCCATGGAAAATCAAAACAATCCCACTAGACCTTGGCTCGAACAAGACGATGTGGTCGTACCTGGACCCCAACACCCTTTACCAAAACATCTGGAGAAATGGTTACCTAAGTTTGATCTTGATTCTAAGAAAATCGCCAAAGATCACATAAAAAAATTCACTCTAACCATTAGTCTCTGAAGTGTAGAACATGAAGATGTAGTATGTAGACTTTTTCCTTACACGTTTGAGGGCAATGCCTCAATATGGTATTTCGCCCAACAACCTCACACTATTGTATCTTTGGAAAAATTCGAGTCCTGTTTCCTAGAGAAGTTCAGAGATGATAAATCTCCTGAAGTCTTAGTCATGGAACTCTCCAGCTTAAAGATGAACCCTAAGGAGAAAGTAAAATATTTTAACCAAAGGTTTCTCACTTTAAAAAATTGAATCCCCACTGATTCAATGCCCGCGGAAAACCTCATTATGGCATATTACATCAAAGCTCTACACCATAATGTAGCAATTTGGGTTAAAAGGTCTAAGAAGTCAACTTTACTGGAAGCATTCGAGGAGGCAAGCCAGATCGAAAAAGATATTTTGAGATTGAAAGATAATCTTAGTAATGAGGCAGAAATCACCCCATCTTCTAAGAAGAAAATAGAAATTCTTCCTAGACCTCCCTAAACCAAAACTGAATTAGAAACCTCCGATTTGGAAAGTTTACAAAAGATCATCCAGAAATTATCAAATCAAATCGTAGACTTGAGGAGATCAGCTGGAGAATCATCTTTAAGCAAAGGAATCTACAAACCTCCTTTTAGAAAACCTTTTCCCTCAAACCGACCAAACCCAACCCTTGAGGGTCTGAATTTTGAAAGATTACAATACGCTATACATACTATCCTTGAAGCACATGATAACTTAGCCCCCCCTGAGAATTCTGAAGATGTGGTTGAAGAAGAAACATTCAAAGAAGAGGAATCATCTCCCAATGTCTTCAGGCATTTTTACGACAGTATTTTTCAAGCCAATTTTGAAACTGTCCATCCTTACAAAACCAGAAGAAAAACTCAGAGTAAACCCTCTTCCGAAATAAGTACTAATGTGCCTCCGAAACAATTTAAACAAACTAAAACAAAACATAATTTAGCAGCCCCAAGTTTAGAATATGATTTGATTGAAGACCTAAAGAAACTTAGAGCTAATATTTCTATTTACAAACTTGTAAAGTTTCTTTTTCTTCTGCAGAAAATGATTCAAAACATTGCATAAAATAGTAAAAACAACAATTTGAATAGAAAGAAAATTGCAGAAATCAGTCGTAAAATAACTCAAAAGGTCCCCACTAAAACAACACCTGAACCTTTAGATAAAAGGGACCTCACTGAAAAAACTGTATCAAATGTAGATAAAGCAATTTCAGGGACAATGACTAAAAATCAATAGAATTTTGTTGTTAATACTCGCAAAAATGTCCCACCTTTTTTATTAACTTTTGAAATTTTCAATAGAAATGTACATAATTGCATGGTATATTCTGGAGCATCATCAAATGTGATGCCTTTGTTTGCCAAAAAATCAATGTTGAAGTTCAACCTTCTAGTCTTAAAATCATTCAGCTTGATCGGATGAATGTTAAGGTAATTGGTGAACTAAAGAATGTACTCGTTAGGCTATCCTCTAATCCTAAGGTTCACCAAATTATTGATATCATTGTTGTTGACATCCTTGAAGTTTATGGTTTATTCTTAAGCATGGATTAGTTCGAACAGCTGCATGGATACTTTGCAACAGACTGGTCTCATTTGTGGCTACCATAGAATGGAAAGCCAAACAAAATTAGGATTAATTGTGAGCATTACCTCAAGCACACCGTGATGCATTTGAATGGTGTTAATGAACCATTTACTGCTTCCACTAATTCACTCAAAATGCATGGAATGAACACCTTCTTCGCTAACTTCATGGCTGAAACCTTCGTCGTCACTGATCCGGAACAACAGTTGGAGCTCATGACATACACATAGTCAACATCTTTACCAAATGTGCCAAACACTGCCGACGAAGCTCACATATGGTCTCTCTACTTCGATGGATCCAAATCTAGAGAAGGAGTTGGTGCATGATGTGTACTCATCGACCCGACAGGTAATAAAACTTTGATCGCCTATCGATGAGAGTTTGAATGTAAAAATAACACCGTTGAATAGGAGGCACTTCTGCAAGGACTCAAGAAAGTGGTAGATATGAATGTACAGAACTTAATGGTATTTGGTGATTCGGAAATTGTGGTCAGATAGGTAAGAAAATCCATACATTTCCTATCACCACACCTGAAAATTTATCAAGACGAGGTATGGAATCTAATGCACAAGTTTTCCACATTTAACATCAATTCCATTCCGAGATTAAACAATTCAGAGGCTGATTTATTATCTAACGTCACTTCCAAACTTTTTCCCGCAGAAGGTCTTTTTCCAAATTCATTTTCAATTGAGTTTTTGTTCAGACCATCAGTCCCAGACAACGTCAATAACTGGAGAGTGTTTGATGATGATCAACAGATCATCAGTTTTTTGCACATGGAGGACACCTTCCAAGGTGCAGTTATTGATGAAGGCACCCACGATGAAGATCTCCGCAATTTTTCGGTAATATCAGACCCGAGGTCTCCTGAATCAACATCAGATCTGGTAAATTCTATCCCTAAATTCATGGTAAGATTAGAAAATTTTTATGATTTTCATGATAAATTCAAAAAATCGATAAATTGTAAAACAAACAGTTCTTCCTTGACTCATGAAAAGATAAATCTAGGGACTAAAGATAATCCACAATATATTAATCTGGGAACAGGATGTTTCAAGAAAGAGTAGTCCACTTTTATAAAACTGTTTAGAGAATTCAAGGATGTATTTTCTTGGACATACGATGATTTAAAAACTTTTTACCCTAAAATAATACAACACATCATCCCCATGAAACGCCAGGCTCAACATTTTCAGCAGAAGATGAGAAAGATGCACCCTAAGCTAGAACCGACAGTCAAGAAAGAACTAAACAAACTATTGAATGCAAAGATAATATTCCCAGTAAGACACACGTAATGGGTGTCTAATCTTGTCCTTGTAAGGAATAAAAGTGGCGAAATTCAACTCCGTGCCGATTTTTGGAACTTGAACCAAGCATCTAACAAAGAAAATTATCATGTTCCTCCAATGGAACAAATTCTTCAATAGGTATCGAGTTCTGAAAGACTGTCACTGCTTGATGGTTTTTCAGGATACAACCAGGTTCTCATGTCTCCTCCAGACCAGTTAAAAACCACTTTTCATACCCCATGGGGTACTTATGCCTACAGGAAAATTCCTTTTGGGCTTATAAATGTCGGGGCCACATTTCAGAGAGCAATGGATATTTCTTTTCATGGTCTCATCAATCAATCCGTAGTGGTCTATCTTTATGATGTTAATGTTTTTTCCAAAAGGAAGAAAGATCACTTGTTTCACCTTAGGTTTTTCCTACAACGATGCCACAAGTACGACATATCTCTCAACCCTAAGAAGTCTATATTTGCAGTGGAACAAGGAAAAATTCTTGGATTCATAGTATCCAGTGATGGTATGATCATCCATCCCGAAAGAACTCAAGACATTGACAAGCTTCCTTCCCCCTCCTCCAAAAAATCTATGCAATCTTTTTTAGGCCAGATCAATTTTGTCAGAAGGTTTGTCCTGAGGCATTTAGAAATGGTAAGGCCATTGAAAAACTTAATTAAGAAGGATGTTCAGTATCATTGGGGACCAAAGGAAAATCAAGCTTTTGATTCCATCAAAAAATCCATAGTGGAGGTTCCTTCCTTAATGAGTCATGATTTTTCACAAGATTTCACTCTTTATACGTTCACCTCTGATTGATCTTATGTCACTGTGTTGACCCAAAAGAACACTGAAAGAAATGAAATCCCCATTTCCTTTATGAGATCAACCTTCAAAGGAGCATATCTTAATTACCTGGTTGTAGATCAACAGACTTATACAGTTTTTAAAGAAGTAAAACATTTTCAATCGTATCTACTAAAATCCAGAACTAAAGTCATTGTGCCTTATCCTGCTGTCAAAAACTTGTTAGTACAAAATGAATTGGGTGAAAAATGGGAAAACTGGATAACATTGTTACAAGAGTATAACCTTGAAATTATCCCCGCGCAAATTGTCATAGGTCAAGGTCTATGCAAACGAGTAGTTGATTCAGTTGAAGAGAAACAAATTCAAATTAATGTCTTAATTATAAATCAACACAGTCAAAATCAAATTTGTTGTACACAATTTGTTGCTACACACGGTTCTTCTCCTTGCCATATCAATCCAAAAAAGAGAAGATCATTAAGACTAAAATCTGCACCTTTCCAGTTGGTAAATGGCGTATTATTTCATAATTTTTTTTATAACATCCTCATGCGTTGTTTGGAAAGAGATGAAGAAGATAAAGTGTTTTTTGAACTGCATGCAGAAAAATCTAGTGGGCACTTTAGTGGAGACACTACTTCTCACAAAGTATTAAGATCTGGGTACTATTGGCCCATGTTATTTAAAGATGCCCATGCATTATGTCGTAAATGCATAATCTGCCAAAAGGCTTCTAGACGAGTACAGAAGGCATCATTCCCTTTGCAACCTGTTTTGGTAGATTCTCCTTTTCAACAGTGGGGTCTTGACATTATAGGGTCAATTAACCCCACTTCCTCACAGCAACATAAATACATCATTACAACAATGGATTATTTTACCAGATGGTCTAAGGCTGCACCACTAAAAGTGGTAAACACTAGTCAGGTAATATCGTTCCTTAATGCAAACATCCTTACTCGATTTGGTATTCCTGAGTGTTTGATCTTCGATAATGCTTCCTAATTTTCTTCCCTCAATATGAGTTCTTTTGCTTTAGAAAAAGGGATAAAACTGAAATATTTTGCCAGCTATTACCCCCAAGGAAACGACTTAGCAGAATCAACAAACAAAAACCTGATCAAAATCATGAAGAGGACAATTTCTGAAAACCACAAAAACTGTCACAACACGCTTTTAATGCACTCTAGGCTGATAGGGTGACTCCGAAAACCACTGTTGGTAATTATCCTTTATTTCTCATCTACAAAAGAGAAGCAATTCTCCCTTCTCATGTTCTGCTTCCCTCTCTGCAGTTATCACAGAAAGTTTAGAAAGAGGATTGTCCTCCTCTTGAAAGTCAGATTAATTCTTTGATCAAATTAGAGGAAGTAAGAGCACAAGAAAAAGAAAGATTGGATCAGCATCAACATATTGTTAAAAGCTGGTTTGAGTCAAATTCTTCCTCAGATAGAAACTTCGAGGTAGGAGATCTAGTTCTCAAATGGGATAAACCTCATGAGGGAAAGGGGGAACATACCAAGTTCCAAAACCTGTGGTTGGGACCCTTATTAATCGTTGAAAAATTAGGTCCCGACTGTTTTCACCTACATAATTTAGAGGGATAGCTAGACACCTTCCCGGTGAATGGCTAAGCTCTCAAAAGGTATTTTTTGTGACAAGACCCAGATCCACCTTTTGTACACTTTTTTCTATTCTGATTTATTTTTATTTTTTTGTTTGTTTTCGCTACTTTTTGGTTAAATTTATGTTCGTGTCACCTTCTAGTTCATGGAAGGGAGCTATAATGCATCATTATGAAGCAATTGTTAAGGTCTTCTCAAGAGCATCAATGTTGTGAATTGTTGAAACACAGACTAGCTAAAGAATTTTTTTGTTTGTAACAGATTTCCTGGTCTCACATTATAATCATGAGCATGCACGATCATATTTAAGATTTTTATGTTGTCCCACCTTTTAAAGAAAGAAACTCAAGTATGCCTTCCTGTCCTTGAAAAATTGGTTTCATATAGAAACTAAATTCAGATCATAATGAAGGGAATGACTAAAAAATAACAAGTGTTCTAAAGACTGGAATTTTCAGCATCACCCCTTTCAAATATTTTTAAAATTATATCAAATTGTAAAAAATTTCTCAAGAGCTGTGGGAAGTGTTTGTAAACCCGTCAGGATACTGAGCAGGTCTGCTGGAAGCAAGTAAATGCATGCATGATGCCAAGAAAACTTCATCGAGGTACTAAACAGGCCCACTGGCAGTGAAGCATCCTGCATTGATATTCTCAAGTATAAATTCTCAAGTATAAATTTTGATATTGTTCATAAGCATCCTTCATTTTGAATTGAAATTTCTTAGACAAGGTAGAGGTGTCAGAGTGGGTTAATTGGCATCCTTTCCAAGTCTATGGATGCCTGTTGGCAGCAATGGCCCTGTCAACAGTATCAGAGCCATTGACTTGAACATCATTTCTCTCATTTTTAAAATTTGTCACCAGATTTCGTTTAAAAAGGAAGATATCTGAAGCTGGATTGTGTAATGATTGTTGGGATGCTTGATGTTCTTCAGCTATTTTTTAATCTGGAATCATTTTAAGAAGTCCTAACATGAACTCTTCCGTGATATAGACATAATTGCTTCTCCCAGTAAGTCGCCATTGTTGGCAGCCCCACACAATATTTTTGCCTTTTAAAGTGACAAATAATAATTTTTGTAGCTGCCTATGCTTTGTCATATAAATATTTCTCTTTGAAGGTGAATTTTCGGCTGTAAAAGGGTGTTTCGATTGTTCCTATTTTTCATTTTCATGCTTTGCTCATGAATGAAAGCATGAATGAAGTATTGCAACTTATAATTGTATTGCAATTGTATCTAAGGATTATTTCTCTAGAAGGGTAAATGTTCTTGCAAATCTTTTAAGGAATGTTGTTCTGCTTTGAAGCTTATCTTATATCAATAAAATAGTTGTTTTAAGTTGCTCATGGGTTATGAGATATATCTTGAGTACTTAAATGATACACCAAGAATCGATTGGCAATAAACTATGGTTTTGTTTCAATTATAATTTTTGGTAAATCATTTTTTATTTCAAATGGTCGTTATGCTTTGGTTCTTAAAGCACATCTTCTCCTAACCTTAGAGAATCAACACCACCCTTTACACAATGATGAGATTCAAACACACCCGGTCCTATTCTATACTCTATTTGAGGTGGCAGTTTGAACTAACAAGTCCATCATTCCAAGTTAAAGTCTTGGGTTTCGTTCTGTACTCCTGTAATTCATTGCACAAAACACTTGATTTTCATCTATTGAAACTCCTTATGCTCTCATTTTGGTTGCGCTAGGGTATTGATGAGTTTTATTCCTTTGGTTTTTTATCTAGTTTCCTCTATTTTTGAAACCCTTCATACTCACAGTGAACTCTGTCTACCTTCGTGACTGCTTGTCCGAACCCTTATGGCCCCTATCGTCCGTGTCAAACCAAATGGCTCCCAAACCTTGCTTATCTATGACGATACGAGTGAAGACCTTAAGAGTCAGGGTTGGGTTGCGTTTCTCAAGAAATTCCAGGTTTACAACTTGCAAGTAGCCCAAGAGTTCACCCTCTCTTTCAATGGATTCCAAGACAAAGTGGGTGATGTTCAATTAGAAATCACTGAGGAATTTTTGAGCGAGGCAACGGGCCTTCCCTTCACCAAGAAAAAATGGTTTAAGAATTCCAAGTTGGAGGAGGTGCCATGGAATCTGTTCGTTACCTCTCAAAAGATCCAGTGTTGTGACAAAGGTATGCCAATTTCTCTATTGAAAGATAGATGGCATGGGTTATTGGATGTGTTAAGGAAATTTGTTACTTGTGAAGGACACTACGAGCTTGTTTTCCTTTACCACATAATACCGTTAATGCGCTTCATTGGTTTTTAGTTAAACATGCCATTTTATTTATTGAGGAGTTCATATAAAATGGCTAAGAGATATAAAAGGCAGAGTTTGAATTACAGTTTATTCCACCATGGGTTAATTAGGTTGTTGTTAGTCCATCATTTGAAACTACAGGGTGACAATTGGGATGCTTTCCTAACTCATAACAGATTCGTTACATCAAATCCTGTAGAGATGTCTGTGGTTGATAAGCCTATGCTGGAAAAGCCCCATGTTCCTTCCAGTGACAGACCAGTTTTCCTATTCAAAGAACCTTGTGATAAGGCTACACTTGATGAGCCTATGTTCAAGCAACAAGATGTTGACCCTAGAGTCATTAAATCTCCTGAGCGTGAGCAATATGTTTTCCCTAACACCATTGCAAAGACCGTAAATAGGCACTCGCGCAAACTGTCAAAGAAAAATTCAGACATAGGGTTTAATAACAAAAGGGCTGGGAGATTAATCTCGAGGAATTTACAGAATAAAACAAAAGCTCATGTGAGCTCAATCAAAGTGATCAAGGTCCATGAGAGCTCTGATTCTGAGATCAAAAAGTTCTTGGCAGGGGAAGACCCAAATTAGCATAAACTGGATCTTAGTCAGACTTATGATTTTGTAGATAATCTTCCACCATGCCTAAAACATAACAAAGGTTTTCAAGGGATCAAACTCAGTAAAAAACCCATAGTGGATAGTGGTAGCGTTTTGACGCACAATCATGTGTTTCCTCAATCAACTGTGTGTTTACATTGGATAGGCAAATATTACACAGATGTCCCCTTCCTTCAAGCGAAGATCAAGACCCTCAAAACTCATATTGACTCATTAACAATTGAAAAACACGAACTCAAGATCAGTGCATAAAGGAAATGAAAACACTTGAAAAGAACTGAAAATGTCATAATAAAAAATGTTGAGTGTGTCAAAGCAGTGATCAACTTTGAGGTTTTATGAGTCGAATTTAGTATTCAGTTGAAAGGTAAAGATTTGTTTTTATATTACTTGTGCTTTTATTGATTTTTTTTATTAATGTCGATTGAATTAGATTTTTGTTTTTTAAAATAAGACTAGCTACAGAATCAATAGATTCTGTAGCCAGGCAATTCTCATGAAAATTTTTGGAAAATGCTAGTTGAATAAATGCCTAATTTCTTCATTTCGTTTTCTTTCAGGATATCATGTATCTTGTGGTGATATCAAAAGATCGAGTATTTATGGGCTTAGTTAGTTAGCCATTTATTTTGGCTCATTTTGTAAAACAGAAACAAACCTTTTATAATTTTGGGAGATACAGTTTGATATTGAGTGGTTTTATTACCCTCTATTTTTGTAACTAGTAAATCATCTTGGGATTTGATCCTATCTTAGAAGATAGGATGCTTAGTTTGCCTTAACTCTTTAAATACACAGTATTTTGTAATAGAACACATCTTAGCCCGGGGCTGAAGGTGGACGATTAATTCACAAAATTGAATGGAACATAAATTTGCATTTCAGCTTTAGCTTCTTGTAAATGGTGTTTTCATTTATAGTTTGTTTATTCTGATAAACTAATAGTTTTTGATAGCTTTAGACTTCACAATCTATTATGTTTTTGGGATAATTCTTTTTAAAATATCATCCATATTTAATGCTTCAGATATTAAACAGAGTGATCATTTATTCAACTCAAATGATAGGATTTCTCTTTAATTTTTAGTTGAATGATTAAATGCAACGTTGTTACAATTAGATTTATCTCAATGTAATTGCTTGCAATCATAAGATCACAACAACTATTTGTATCATTCATTATGTTATTAAAACTCAACTGCCAACACATTGTTCTACATTTATTCAGAACAGTTTTAAGTTTCATTGCAGGTTTCTCTCTTGGACAAGGTGGTTGGATGTTCTCTAATCGCACAGATGTTTGGATGCATATTGTTAACTCACTAACATGTTAGCTCATTTATGTTTTTTTGTCGTTTATTCATCACTGGAACTCGAATATATGGTTTGACTTTTGACCATCCACATATTTCTGTTTCATAGTATTTTTTCTTATTAGTTTAGATTGATAAAGAAAAAACGAAAAAATATCTTATGTGCTTTCTTTATTTGCTTTTTCAAAGAAGTAATTTTTTCACATTGAGTTTTGTAAGTTTAGATTAAAACTTGCAGTGTGTATATAATGTACATAAATAATATAAGTAAATCTGCTATTTAAATATATCTACAATAGTTATGTCACACGTAAGTACATATATATATAGTAATTAGTAATTAGTTAGTTATTTCATTCTTTTTATTTGTTTCTTTAGGACTTTTAGATTGGCTAACAGAGCCATTAAACCCATCAGAATGAGTTACACCAAATGGATTGGGTTATTTGGACAACCCCAGACTGGACTCGTTCTTCCAATTGATGGATGGTCACTTTAGCCCATCAACAGTCTTCTAATAAAATATAAGTACCACTTTTATGTTTATTTACATGTTGTGTAATGGAACATATGTTGTAATTGATGAGGATTGCCTGTATATGTTCTATATGCTGCATGTGTAGGCTTATTGTTATTTCTGCATTATTATGTCATATCTATGTAGAATAGTCATTCTATGTTTATATGGATGTGTATGTTTTTCTACAAGTATCTTTGTGTGGCATAACCCAATAGTTCAAGGCTGAAGCTGTCACAGATTAGAATAGAGTAGTAGAGATGCAAGAGTAGTGGCATTGCCCGACCTATTGGTGGTTGGGGATGTTACAATATGGTATCAGAGCATGGTTACAACATTGATCCTGGATAGGCCATGTTAGTAGAAAATGAAGCAAATGTTTTGAAACAATTGTTGTTGAAGTAGACAAAACTTGAGTTCAGAGCCAAGGTTTTAACGTTGAACCTGGATGGGCTAGATAAGTGGTCATTGGACCCAAAGTTTTAGGTGGAAATTGTGTTAAGAGGAACCAATTTTGAACCTCAGAACATTCCTGAGTGCTAAGAGGTCACCTTGGCTGTGTTAAGAAGCTCAGGAGGAGTAGCGATATCGTAAAACCAAGACAAAAGTGGTGTTGGACCATAGAGTAATGTGTGAGCTGGTGAAGTAACGAATAAGTTTCAATTGTTTCTCTTCTTTGATTTTTCAAGTGCAAGGAATGCACATTGTCCTCAAGGAGTGCATTGACAGAGGCAAAAAAGGGGCTAGTGTATAATTGTTTTGGGTTCAATAAGGAGCCCGAAGGGTTGATCTGACTCAGAAGGAAGAAATATCCTAGATCGAGAGGTTGTACAACCCCAAGGAGATTAGGGGGGGTATGCATCAATATGGATGTGTAATTTTGCATATGTACATGCTTGGATATGAAAATAACATGCTGGTGAACTTACAATAGTATGTTATTATGAAATAATGTTTGAGTATGACTAAAGGATGGATTATGTATTCAGGAAAAATGATATAGTAAGGTTAAATATGTGGATGTTGTTGTTACTTATAATTTCCATCGAGGTGAAGACCCATGAGGATGGTAGGAATGGTGATCAACATGATGAAGGGGAAAGTCTGTGAGCTTATACAAATATCAGTTGGTCAGACAACAACAAGTAGGCTGGTAACAACTAGGTAGGTATGCATTTAGTTTTTGTTGATGCATACATGTTGAAGGGGATCGAGGTAAGGATTCCCTCAGTTAATTTTCAGTAATTAAATTGATATGTAATGGCTGAAGGCCTAGAGTGTGTAAGTGTTTTTGATGCTAGAATGCACTTAGATAAAATTTTAGTTGCATATTATGTTATGATAGGTTATGGGATCATAACCAGGTTAATTCAGGAGACATACTCCTTATATAACAATGAATACCCATGGAGCCATGAGTGACAACCCAAGAAGTTGGAGGTATCAATTGAATCTATGATGATAAGGTAAAATAAGTTCAGTCCTGAAGAGTAACTGGATGTTGAAGAATCCAGAGTCTATAAAATAGCTTGGTGTGGAATTTGATTCATCCAAGTACGAGACTGGGTTAGTTGGACCTATGAAATTAACGAAAGATAAAGGTTAATATCAGCTTAGTTTGGGACTATAAATGCAAAGGAAGCCAAGAGTGATTTGGATAGAAAGTTATCAGGACAAAAATAGTCATGTACAGTGACTACAATGAGAGCACAAGAAGATTAAGGAATCGGGGAAGAATTGAATACTTTTGGGATCAACAAGAAAAAGTTTTCTAGGGAGAAAGAAGTTGCTGCAATTTCTGTGGAAGCAAGTATGTTATGGCTTGTTGGGTCAACCAGAGGAAATAATGCTTTCATGTTTGCAAGTGTTGTTGGTGATGTTGTTACATAAGGAGTGAAGTAATAGAGAGTTGAAGTGTTGGTTATAAATTTTATAAAAGAAGCATGAAAGCTTCTATTGCTATCAAAATTTCAGGTAGTATAAAATTTATTAATGACAGTCATGCAGGTATGAGTTTGTATTACTCTTTTTGCATAATTTCTGAAAGGGAATTTAGGTAAGAATTTCCTTAGGCAGAGTTGTTTTATAAAATCACATGATTATATTATTGAATGCATACCACTGGATGTGGTAAAGGTTGGAGGCCTGTATTAATTCAAATCTTTTTATCTTCTGAATGCACACACTGACATAGTAGAATGTCATGCTAATTTGGTTATGGGGTAATAACCAAAGAATTAAAAGATAAGAACTTGTTATAAGAATGAATGCCAGTAAGCCAGTCATGTATGAGACCGAGACATAGTTGGATATGGAAAGGTACAGATATGGAAAGGTTATGAGCCACACAGGTACTAAAAGCATTCTACCTTTCAATAAAACTGGGAGTGCAACCTTTTGTCTAACGCTAATGAACACCAAAGAATTATATTCTTGGTGAAGTGTTTGGTTAGAAAAGTAAGACATCCAATTAATTGGGAAGACAATAGGAAGTGTGTGGAGAATGTGTCAACACATTGGCCAGAATTCCAACTCATGGATGGTGAGATACATGACTGAGATAAAGAGAATTATGTAAATCAATACAAGGGTGCAATGAATAAATAGGCATTGAGAGTTGTACTCATGTCTAGTAAGGGGCATAGTTGCACTCATACATGATGGAATTGTATACTTTTTTTTATATATGCTGGGGGAATCAGCAACTCCCAACTCTTGTACTCGTGTGACACGTGGTCGATACCTGTTCGCTACTCATATACCCCTAGGTGCGCCACACATCCCGTAAGCATGGAACATAGATAAAGTGGGGTGAGAATCAAACTTGAGACCTCCTTTACACAATTCCTTCCATTTACACGACACATGCTAATCGGTCTACACCCCTACGAGCGATGGAATTGTATACTTAAATGCACTTTGCTGAATGCATTTTGTGATTGCATGTATATATGTTTTTGGCATGGAAATAATTATACTAATGGTTGAAATTTTTCTAACTCATGAAGTTTAGAACATTTCAGGAACTGTTAAACATTGCAACAAGAAAGTTGCAAGCGAGGTAGTCATAGGAATAGAGACTATAGAAAATTTTATGTTCAGAAAATTTAAATAATAAATTATTGTTATTAATTATGAACATGCATATGCATAGAATGATGAGTCATTCTATTTGGTTAAGTTTTTTGGAAATTGTGATTGAATTGCTAGGTCCAGGAAACTCTAAGATCATTGCATAAGGTGTTGTACATGTTGAATTATGATGTACATAAAATACTGACAATTTGTTGGCAGTATGCAAGATGAATTCTTGCAGGAAATTGGTATGCAAATTGGTGCCTGTGGAAAATCACAAGGATGGATGCATTCATAATATGGCAACAACCAAGATTAATCATGAAATAGAATTTCAAGTTTTGGGGATAAAAGTTGAATTCACTTTCGAACTAATTGGAGTTCCTAAATGAATTATTTTATGTTTTCTCATGATAACTGCATGTGGGCAATGCATATGAGATGATGTTGATTAAAGTTAGAATGTTGACTACAAAGAGTAGCTTGGGGAAGATGCTGATTGGAAATCTTTGAGGGAAGTTGGAACTTCGGGAGCCATGGTGCTCTGAGAATTCCTGAGCCGGCCTGTTGCTGAAGCCCAAGGAAAGGGAGGTGTAGCAGTCGATAGACTGTGTGACAGTGATGTTGTACACTCCTGGGGTGGCACATGCATGTGGGGAATAAGAGACAGTTGGTTGGAGTGTTGTTGAGGTTTGAATGGTTGGAATGCTGCCGAGGTTTGGTACCTTGGCCTAGACCATGCGGATATGGATTGTGGACTGTGGTTATCTTGGAAATCCATTTCCCTGATGGAGTCATATCCCTGCTCAGGGGTGGAAGTTCTTCTCAAATCAAAAGATAAGTACAATTCTCTAATTATTGTATGTTGTGTATGTTTTATACAGGTTATAATGTTATTAGAATTGTCTGTATATACATATATATACATTGCATATATGCTTGCATTACCTGCATCCATGACTGTACATAATGTGTTTCATATTTCATTGCTTAAAGAATATATACCTGATGTTAATCATGTAATCGATTGGAATGTGATTCAGGTGGAGCAAGAAGGCATATTACAAGTGCATTCGGTGCACATATTTGACCAAGAAAGGCAAGCAGCTCCGAAATCGAGCCATAAGGATTGTAAAGGTCCAGTGGACCTAGTATGGTCCTGAGGACGCGACATGGGAGCATGAAGATGCTATGCGGGCAGAATACCTGCATATTTTTTAAGATTTTGGAAATCTTGTTGATGTTGTGTAAAGAGTTGCACTGAAGACAATGAAAAAATAAGGGGAGGGGATTGTAATATCCCCAAGGATGAGCCCTAGTGATATTATGAATTGTAATCATGTTTATAGGCCAGTGAGCCAAGTGTTGATAAGCAGGTGGGATTATGTGTTTACTAGGCTAGAGAGCCTAGGTGTTAAAAGCCAGGAGCCTGATTTTGTATATGTAATTATGCAGATCATTAATAAAATATAAACATCATTACATGCAGACCGACCACGAAGAAAGAGTGATGGGGGACTAATATTCCACAAGGTTGGGTAAGGGAGGAGGTTAAGTGTTTGGGCCTAGGGGATAAGCTAAGGGGCTTGCCTCTAAAGGGGATAATAATTTATTATTATTTCCTGAAGGCTAAGGTGGACATGTTGAGTGTTGTCTTAAGTTCCTGTAAAGAGAATGTGTGCTAAGTGGAACTCATGCGGCTCCAGGAAGACAAATGTCAACCTAGGCGCATGCAATTACAACTGGGAAAGCCAACACTGTTGGGTTCACTTTGCATTATGTCATCCTCCACCTGAGTTCGCTGGGATTTGGGGCATATGAACTCGTTTTTCCTCTACGTCTGCATCTTCATTGTGTTCTTGATCACGCACCTTTAAAACCAGTGGGAAAAACCCGTGGACTGATCTGTCATCTAACCTGATCGACCTCTGCATATTCACGCATCCTAAAACTCGTACTCTGTGAGTCATTCTGTGTCTTTTGAGGAACCCAACATCTGAGTAATTGCCTTAGCTGTTTCGTGTTTCAGTGTGGGTTGTTGTCGCCTACGGTGCCATGCCCATTTGTTGTTGCTACTGTCATCCCTGTTTGAATGAGTGTTGAATCGTTGTTTTTGTCCTCATCTGGCTGGAGCTGAGTCGANTTCTCCCATAGAGAGTCCAGCACCAGCTACAGAGCTCTGAGAACTCCTGATATGACCTATTGCTGAGACCTAGAGAGGGAGGTGAAGCACCGATAGACTGTGATTGTGAAGGTGTATACTCCTAGGTGGAACAGGAATGTGGGGAATGAGAGTCTGTGAGTAGTGGGTGTAAGAAGGCTCCTGAAGAGAATCCTTTTGGTTTCTTTGTGTAGTTTCATGTAACCTCAGTCTAGTATAGGATTCCCTTGCCCTAGGTGGAGCTTAGTTCCAGCTCGGAGGTGACACACTGCTGAGCGTGATGAGAAGTGTGGTCTATGACTGGGAGGTTCATGGAAGGTCTTCACGTAGTTGGTGGTCTTCTAATAAAATATAAGTACCACTTTTATGTTTATTTACATGTTGTGTAATGGAACATATGTTGTAATTGATGAGGATTGCCTGTATATGTTGTATATGCTGCATGTGTAGTCTTACTATTATTTTTTCATTATTATGCTATATATATGTAGAATAGTCATTCTATGTTTATATGGATGTGTATGTTTTTCCGCAAGTATCTCTGTGTGGCATAACCCAATAGTTTAAGGCTGAAGCTGTCACATATCATAATAGATCAATAGAGTTGCAAGAGTAGTGGCATTGCCCTTCCTGTTGGTGGTTGGGGATGTTACAATATGGCTCTGTGATGGGAGATTCCTCAAAGTAGATATTATGTAGCTTATCTCGAAGTTCTTTAGCTGATGAACATTGTCCCACTTTGTCCTTTACTGAGTTAGGTAATCCTTCCAAGATAAAACCCATTTCTATTTTGTTTC
>JASDQU010103764.1:260708-279731 GCA_032191745.1 Picea mariana | reverse complement strand
AAGGAGGCTAAAACCCCCTGGGTTCTCCAGATCCAACCGAAAGGTGGCTACAACCTCCTATTTCTTAGGATCCAGCTTGAAGGAAGCTCCAACTCTCTAATTATCTAGCTCCAACTAGAAGGAGGCTACAACCCCATTTCCTTTCCCCATCCTACAACCTTGAAATATAAGTGTAGACCAAACCCTCACTACCAAAATCACTACCACTACCAACCGGTCAATGTATCCAACCTGTCAGATCAACCTGCCACTGTATCCAGCTTGACACATCAACCTGTCACTGTATCCAACCTATCACACCAACCTGTCACTATATCCAACATGTCATTGTCACCGATACTCGACTAGATCTTCTCACATTGATCATACACCAAGGACACCTCTCAAATAGATGTCCAACATCATCAATGCATGCCTCTACCATGCATGTCCCAAGATCACCAACATACCATAAAGTACCAACATGTACCATGCATCAACCATGGATCAATATGTGCCACAACCTTTACCATCAACCATGTACCATAACAAGTGCATCACCCATGCACCAAACTTGCATCATCAACACGTGTACCATACCATGTGTCAATCATGCACATCAACCATAAACACCTATACCATGCCATGTCCCAACCGTGCACATCAACCATATTGCACAAAGCCTCCACCAATATGCCAATATCACCAAGATGTGCCTCAAACACTATGCCAACATCAAGTGTCCAACATGCACCTCAATAATGTGCCAAACCAAGAACCAAGCTATGCCTCAACAAGTATTATACCAACATCAACAATACATGCATCCAATCATGTACCTCAAACCATGTGCCTCAACCATATACCATATCACTCATGATACATCTCAATCATGACATACACCATAACATCATCAACATGTAACCCTCAAAACATGCATATAAATATACATGTAACTCTGTAATAGACCTGGTGTATGTGATCGCAAACCTGCAGACCTTCCTCAACTTAATCAACAAGAGAATATCATCTTCATCAAACTTTACCTTAGTCTCACGGGACTAGTTTTTTGATTAGTCACAAACCCTAACTTTCAACAAGCATAAATCCGTACCTATAATGAATAACGGTTTGAAAACTGTACAAAATATTCTTCAATATCTTCTCTACAACTCCTTCTAGTTTCACTACTTGGAACCTCCTAGAAAAGGGGTTATGGAAAAAATGGAAAACCTTATTGAATTCTAGATTATTCTAGAGAGAGAACATGTAGAGCATGCCATGCGTGGACTATTTGGTATCTAGATATGGAAATCATGCACAACTTACTAATGACTGTAATATATCCAATGAATTTTGTCTCACTGAATTTGGATCTTCTATGAAGAAGTTATGACTTTTTTACCTGTAATACATGTTTGAGGATAGTTCCAGGAGTAGCCAAAAATTCTATCTTCCACATAACGTATCTCCAAAAATACAATGACCCAAAATCTTTAATTCATACCAAATGTACTTGAATATGTTGTCTCAATATCCTATAGGTTTCACTATATTAATAATTCCATAAATAAATTTATAGTGGAAATTATAAGATGAACTGTAAATAACATACCTAAGATCGTATCCTCACAAGAATTCATCCTCCCTTAGAATTTTGGCCTTTTTTACTTCATCTTTCCTCTGAGAAACACCTCATATATCCCTAGTTACCTCAGATAAGAATCACCTGATCACTTAGATAGATATTCAATGAACTTGTGTGTATAAATCATGTGCTTATGAGATACCTCTTCAGGTGTATTTATAATTTTTCTAAGTAACCTCTTTCCTTAACTTTAAGACCTATTTCCTTAACTTTAGGGATTCTTGAACTTTCTTGTTACAGCCACTTTACCCTTTCATTAAATACTTGTAACCAACTCGGGGATTCTTGAGCATTCTTCCGGGATTCCAACTTCACAAAGCCATATCTCCCTAACCATGAGGAACCACGTAGTGTTCCACATATCACTAGAAATGGCATGATGTGTAATATCCATCTATGATAGTCTTACCCAAAATTACACTTTCATTCATGTAGTTATTCCTTAATCAATGCCGAGTCCCATAATCACACCTCTAGGGCTACATGTAGACTATATCAATTGTACCCAACTAAATCACCATCAATATCGATCATACAAATGTCAATCAAATTTCCAACAGATTTGTACCTCTCTAAGGATTGACATCAATCTCTAATATCACTCTCCAAGGGTTAACATCAATGAAAGCCAACTATCCAAACCAACTGTCCAACACATGAAGCAAGCCTTTTATCAAGATTAGATCATTATATTATTTTTCATGTATCATAATGCTTTCAGAGTTGAACAAATTGAAGGAATAAACTTGCAGGGTCATTTTAACCACAGACCCCAATTTGGAAACTTGGGGTTTGAAACCTTTTGAATCCATTATGAGGAATCAAATGGAATTTTTTACATCCAAAAATCTCTTATAATTATATTATATGCCTCTATGTTATTATACACATTGAGACCTTTCCAACAGTGCAAAAATTGCATCAATCGGAGCTCGTATGCAAAAGTTATGCCTCTCATAAGTTGACCTATTTTCTTGATCACCATGGTATGATTTGATGCCACATCAACCCCCATTACTTAGAATATGTGGCTAGACACATATATAATTTCAATAATACTCTAGAAGGTCAAAACTCTTATCACAATTAAGCTTTTAGGAAGTAAAAACCCTACCCCTAGTTGGCTATTAGGCAATGTTAAATACTGAGCTACTTGGAGGAGAAGGGGTCCATTTGTTAACATTCTATTTGTTCCATAGTTGAGTAGAGAAACTAGGAGTGGTATTTTGAGAGAATAATAGAGGAGGAAATATTATGTAATAATAATGATAATCTACAACAAAAACTCCACAAAGAGTGTCTCTTTCTTTGTACTTGCATTTGAGGAAAAGAGAGCAAAGTGCCCTCACCTTCTAGGTGGGTTTTCTCCCATATTGGGATTCCTAGGTTATATCTTATGCTTATTTGTGGATGTTGTGGGAGTATTTATTTTTTATTCTCTATTTTTTGCATTTAATTTATTTCATACATTTTAAGAAAAAAACCAATAATTAAAGAATATGACATCTTAAGGAAAATAGCCTTCATAGTAAAGATTTAGGCATTGTATTAGATATATTTTGACAAAATTTTCAGTGGAATATTCACGATAATTTATAGATCATATTGGTATCATAGCAGGTTTCCTTGGGGTCTTCATGGAAATTTGCAAGGATCCATGAATTAATTTAAGAAGAAATTATTCGAACCCTAGTTATGGCCAATGAGTCTATTGATAACAACCCTCAAGATATATCAAAGGAGACATTTCTAATGTTGGAAGATAAAGTCAATAACATATCTCACAATATGTCCCTCCTCATGGTGGCTCTAAAAATCAATCTTAGACCATTTAGAGAAGTTGGAGGCTCGAACTTACAGTCAGATCAGACGAGAAACCAAGGCATAATGAAGACCTAGAAAAAGAGTCATGAAAGAACCCTAGAAAGAGAAGTTGAGTTCTAGTACCATAAACCCTTCATATTATTTATTCGATATGGAAGCAAAATTGGACACAAATTCATACCAAGGTGAGGATGATGCATCAATATTGAATCATTGGTTGCAGAAACTAGAAGTTTATTTCAGCGTTCACCATATAGATGAATAACAAAAAGATATCATTTTCTAGACTGAAGTTAGAGGGCCATGATTTAAGTTGGTGGGAAAACCATATATAAACACTTCTAGGGTATAGGTTGATCTACCAGTAACTAGGTGGGAGGATGTAAAAACCCTCATCAAGACCTAATTCTACCCTATCGGGTATGTAGAGGACCAATGGATCTAGTGACACTACTTTAGGCATAAACAAGGGAAGAGTGTACAAGAGTACACCACCGAGTTCAGAAAAATTGATATCATGTTGGGTATATCTCCCAAGAAACCAAATGTAATCCTAAAGTATATGAGGGGTGAACATAGGAATCTATGAAATAAAGTGATTCTTTTCAAGCCAAGGATAGTAGAAGATAAATGTGTACAGACACAATATATGGAAAACATAGGCCACAATAAATCAAAATCAAGTGGTTCCAAGAATAAAGAGCACTAGGAAGCTTCTAAGGAGGAGATAGATAATTGGAAAGGAGGAAAGGATAATAAGACAATATGCACTGCACATCTATGAAAGGACCTGAGAAACCATTGTAACCATTGCAATATTGATGGGAACATTGAGAAAAAGTGTTGGAAAATTGTTGTCGGGCATATGTGACACACATTCAACTAGAAGGTCAAATCCAGACTGGGGTTGTCTAAATAACCCAAGCCATTTGGAATGAAATGAATCGATGGGTTTAATGGTTTCGTTGGCCAGCTAAAGTCCTAAAAAACAATAAAAGAAAAGAAACTAATCTATAAATGATATTAATAATATAAGTTTAATAATTACAAATGTTCAATGGAAACATGAATATGTGCATATGATTATAAACAGTTTATGTACAATGTACAAGATTTACTTGACATCTTGCGAAACAAATGTTTTTTAAATTGTTTATAAAAGAGATAAAGAAAGCACATACATTTTTCTGTTTTCTTTTGAATTTCTAAAGATCTAAAACTAATGAATGCTAATCAAATATAATTGAAATAAGAATACATAAACAGTCAAAGATAATTCATGTTGTTCTTATTTCATTAATAAATAATTTAACTAAATAACAAGTGAACTAACCTGTAAGTAATTGATTAAACTGAATTTATCTTCATGTGTAATTCGAGCTCCTAATTGTCCTGCATATGAGGGAAACATGTAACAGAACAGTGGTAATACTCCCAAAACAAACTCATGGATGCATTGGAGCGGAAATATAACAACAAAATGATAAATGCACGGATCTGATGATCTTATGATAATCAACACTTATAAAGAGAGGAAACTCAATTCAAAACATTAATATGATCCATCATTTAATATCTAGAATAAATCGACAATAATCAAATGGAAGATTGATCACAGACGTAAAATGGAACAACAAATTACAAACATCATCAAAATACTTAATAATATGAAATACCATATGATAACCAGATTAAAGTTGCATCAAACATAATAATATTTCATAAGATGGAGGCAATAAAAAAACACAATGGGGTAAGTGTCACACAAGTCTAAAGCCAAATGGTGAGCAGCTTTTCCATATCAGTTTTCAAAATCATATGTCCATAATGTATCCCAACCAAAAGATATCTTCACTACTAACAATGATCACTATCTAAACTAGTTTTGTATTAACAAACTCCTATCATGCAAGATAGAGTGTAATCCCCAAAAAATAGATTGTTTTACAAAAACAACATAACAGGAAACAATTCCTATAGGAGTTTGTTTATCAACATTTATTACAAAATGACAAAGTTTTATCAAACAAAAAGGAAACTAGTAAACTATACAACACATAATCTGAGATGGCTTCTCCTTGTGAAAAACACCATAATTATTATTTTCCTGTAGATGAAAAAACGAAATTGATATTTAGCAAATAATCCAAACTAATATTTAAAAAAGATAAGCTACGGGATTCTATAGCTAGTCTAAAAGAGTAAAAATAAAAATAAAAAATAAAATCTATCTATTTTATTTTTAAAACAGAAACAAATCAAAAAACAAAACAACTATTTACTATTTCAGCGATTTTCCAAAGAGGCATCTAATAAATCTGAATTTATGATAGTGAAAATTGTTGAGTTTTTTAATGATCATATTATTTGACCACTCAATTCTATTGTTTGTAAAATTTTAGTTTGAAATACTCTGTTCCGCAAACCGACGATTTTTTCTTTAACAATTGATTTGTTAATGAAACCTTGGATCGACTCAATAACAAGAGCAGGAGAAATTCTATCCTTTAATACATCCACTACCTCTTTTGGTGATTTTTTGGGTGTAAAAATACATCGAGGTTTTTTACCCAAGGGGGTTTGCAAAGAAACAGAATTTGGTTCATTATGTTCAGTCATTATGTGAATCGAAACCTTGACTCTCGGTCACTGGGTTATTGAGATTGGGGTTTACATTTAAAGGTGAGTTCACTGTTCTCTTGGGTTGGGTAAAATTGTTTCGACTCAGGAAGCTTTCCCAAGTGTCCCCAATTTGAGACAATTGCGATACCAATAAAATCCTTATAAGCCTGTGGTGAAAGAGGCTTGACAGAGGGTTCAAGATCTGTTTTTTATAATGTTTTGCAGGCTCATCAATAAATAGAATGCCATATTTAACTTGGAACCCAGAAAAACCATCAACATGATTGAAACTCTGAGAAAAATAATAAAACAAATGCTTACCTCAACCACAATAGAAATTCTAAGACTTTTCCCTCCAAAGAATGAGACGTATCTAAGAAAATTTGTAGTTTCTAAAAAAAATGCCCAAGTGGATAGTAAATGATTCTATCTCGGAAATGGGTTTTTAACGATTTGGCTAAATTCGTAACCGTTTTCGCAGAAACCCTCTCGCAAAAACATGTTTTTGTTACACACTTACGGATTTGAAATCTGTTATGTAATCAGGAAAGTGTAAAAAATCAAAGTTGTTCATATTTGTACTACTACAGGAGCCATAGATATGGTTACAAAGAAACAACAAAGAGCTAGAGGTGGCTTTGTCTTTCCAATAGACAAATAGCAAGAAGAGGTTTTTGAAAACCAAAACAGCCTGATACCTACGAACTTGGGAGGCTGTCATGTTTGATAATTTAAGTTTGGAGTGACAGAAAACCAGAAGACATGTAGCCTCATGTGAATCGTTATGCACAATGAAAATTAAACCCCAACCACTATCAGATGCCTCTTCGAATCATGAATGAGGGACATTTAATTGTACAGGGCAGTAGGATGAGGTGTATTTGTGGGTGCATCAGACCTGTACCAAGTGACATAAAAATGATATGACTAGTAGAGCAAAGAGCATTTATCAATTGTTAATCAAAGGGAATATATCAATTTTTAATCAAAGGTTGTAGCGCGATTATGGATATCAAATAATGAAACCATACAATCAACCATAGATAATCCCATAATACATAAAAAATGTGGCAGCCGATTAATCAATGAGCTTATGAAACTTAAACTCAACAACATATAGGTTCTCTTAAAGTGTAATCTCTTTGGTAAAAGAAAATAAGAAAATCATAGACTGTAGAATGATTACCCAAGCCAAGTTTTTTTTTGAATTTCATGCTTGCAGTCATGAAATTTAAACAAAACAAACAAAATGTAAACAAAAAAATCATAAAATAAGTTAGCCCGATAAATCGTCTTGAAGCCAAAATACATAATCACTTTTAAAATTAAGGAGGAGGTAGCTACATAAAGATAGTATCCCTTTATGATGACTTTTAGTAGCAACACGTTGGGCGAAGTAGTTATATCTGCATCACCATAAAATTTATATTAGGGGTACAAATGAAATAAATTTTTAGAAACAGTTAACGACAGATCAAGTGTTTCGATAATAACTCAGAAAATAACACAGTCATAGCATTGGATGTATTTATGTCCAAAAATGTAATCTGGTATCTTATTTAGATCACAGGTGTAGCGATGTGTATACAGATGACTTTGATACCGTTGTCAAGGCCACTGCTACGAGAAGGTGTCCATAGCCTCGACGGGGATGTCATTTAACGCACTCTAGTACCTCTATCATGTCCAAGAGTCGTCCATTCATGATAAAAACATCTTCACACTTGATAAAATTAAAAGGCATACCTGAGGATCTTCTTAAACCCGACATTGCTTCACTGCCAGCAGGCCTATTTAGTACCCCCACGAAGTTGCTTTGGTATCATGTGTGTATTTACCCGCTGCCAACAAACCTGTTTAGAATCCCGACGAGTTTACACACAATTCCCAGACATTGTAGTGCTTCAAACTCTCTAAAATTTTCTTATAAATTTCTAGGAACTTCATGATATTAAGAGAGAGGGGTGATACTAAAGATCTCACAGTCTGGTAATGAAAGGATTGATCATT
The DNA here is from genome assembly GCA_032191745.1 of Picea mariana. Taxonomy (NCBI): domain Eukaryota; kingdom Viridiplantae; phylum Streptophyta; class Pinopsida; order Pinales; family Pinaceae; genus Picea; species Picea mariana. The sequence continues at coordinate 271,648 of JASDQU010103764.1, read as the reverse complement.
TAAGATTTTTTTTTTTTGTTCTGATGACTTTCATCATGATTTGGACAATCATATTTTTGTTAAGAAATCATCTCTAGGATGGGGAAGCACATTGAGTTTTTCTCATTAAAACAGGGATGACGTTAGAAGTTTGTTAAGGACAATCGTTTCTTCCTATGATTTTAATGAGAAACCAGAAACATTGATCGCACAAAAACTTATTTCCGTTGATCTGAGTTTATCATTTACTATTCAGGTGCTTGAAATGTTACCAATTGCTGCTAATGAATAAGAATTTTGATTCCCTTCAACAAATGAATGGTGATTTAGATATGATTATTTAGAAAACAAATCAAAATCAAGCAAAATGAAAAGAACCAAAATCAAAAACAAAAAAGAAAATTAAAAATATTTACAACAGGGTGTATCTGAACTTCTAGGGTGAAGTGATTTTTTAAGAGAGACTAAAAGAAAATAGAAAAAATATTTTTAATATAAATGTAGTCCTAATAGTGGCACCTTAGGTCAAGGTTGAATTGACAGTTCAAATTCACTTATCTCTTTATTTAAAATTTTCATGATGATACTGCGTTTTTGAAAAGAAATGTTCAACGAAAAGCTGAGAGAAAAGGTTCAAAGTGGACTTCCCTGACAACAGTCATATTATGGTTCTCTTGGTGCAACCACTTGTGTTCATAATTGCATTATTATAAAGAGAAACAATGAGAAATAAAACTAAAGCAAACCTACTCCTAAACCTAATCTAACTACTAAATAGATCAAAACGCTAAGTAAAATGGTATTTCCAGTGCATCCACAAGAGCATCTTTAATCCTGCAAGGTGTAGAAAGTAAAAAATCAGAACAAAAAAATGTAGTATTTGTAGATACCAAAGAAATATGTTATGCTTAACTCCTATATATTCATTCAAAAACAAAGCAAGCACCACCTTACCATTCTTTTGAAACTTCTTGATGTATGAATCCTCCAACCATTCTGCAATCTTGTCGTGATATGGGTCATAATGGCATGGAAGAGCGTAAGTAAGTTTGGAAAACTTGTCAAGATTATGGGGACTTGACATAACCATCAACCGAGGCCAAAGTGACCCATCCTCCTGACAATTCTCCAAGTGTTCATCAATTTCTTCACATGGAGGATCTAAAAGAATCATGTCATGCTTACTTTCTAGATATTTAGGTAAAAACAAAGACATCACAACTTTATCTTTATTATGAAGATTTTTTAGATACGAATCTTCAAGCCATTCTAACATCCTGTCATAAAAATTAGGATGCAAACTATGACTTTGATGAAATGGATATATCAATGGGGAACACATCATAAGAAGATTCATGACATCAATTGGATCATTGGTTTGAATGCTTCCTTTGATGAGAATGATCATTTCAAAATGTGAAGCATAAACATTAAAATTCGAAATAATCAAAGAACGAATATGCAATGTAGAATATTTGATCTCCATAGGAATGAGTGCATTGTATTTTTCAAAAATAAATTGTGTAAAATCAACTTGCAACATGTCCTTTTTCCATGCGAGTGATGAAAGTGAAAGAGCATCAAATCCGATTTCATAAATGTTATGTTTGGAATTAATTTCACCAAATTTTGGCATATCGAAAAGATTTGATTGTGATGAAAAAGAAGAAGATATTGTGGGTAAAGTATCAAGTCCACCTGAATATAAGAAGAGATTTAGATATAAAGAGTAAAAGGAATCATAAATAAGAACATGAAAAGAATCTCTTGAGCTATGATATTTAACAATGGTATTCTCAAGACATTCCTCTTCGCTTTCAATAAAACTTTTACTGTGTTTTGATGATAAATCCTTCAACATAATATGATCGTCTAAATTTGCCTCCTGTATGATAGATAATTCAAAACTTTCACGATAAACATCTAATCTTTCATGTGGATAAGGTATGATTTGTGGATGAAGGTTTAAGGTTTCTTCTTCCAATTGCAGATCTACATCTCTAATGAGTTTCATCGGAATGTTAGAATGCTTAAGATCGATTTTATCACCTAAGTGTTCTTCAATACCTGAATTTAAATACTGATAAGAGAAAGAGTTAGAAGAATATGGACATTCACCTTGACCCAAGATCAAATCTTATTCCATAATGATCGAGGACTGAATATACAATGATTCATAGGAAAAACCAATTTGATTGTCAGTAAGAACCTTTTCAATAGATTCTACCTCCCTTGCTTGTTCAAAATTTTTAGATGGATTCCTCTCATCCTGGAAACAAAATTCTTCTCGAATTGAGTGATAGGATTTGTTATTGGTTCATCATTTGCGATTGAATATGACTGGATGAATGGGACACAAGCATCATAGAGGAGATTTAGTACAAATGACATGTCATCAAGATTAAATTTATAGAGAACATGATGGATTCTTATTGAAAAGACTTATGGAGATTAATTGTCATTGATTAGTAAAGTCTGAAATTCTTCACATAATTGATTGTAATCATAGTTTTCAAAAACATCTAAAAATTCCTCTACAAATTGAAACCAAACAAAAATGTGATATGCTAGAAAAGACTCAAACCCATGTTAATCCAACCCCTAAAAGTAAAAGCAAACAATGTGCATAAAACCTTTAAATCAGAAATATCATGCTTGATGCATTTACACCAAAACTTGTTAAGATGGTCTTTTGCAGACACATTCCCCATACCATCAAAGGTGAGTTTGTACAAGTAAGATATTGTCGTGTTGGGAATATCGGGTAATGATAAGTGGAAAGCATGTTCCAACACAGTGATTTGGGGAGCCATGAGGAATTAAATACATTCAAAACAAAAGAATCATGAAAGGCCAGCTTCTCAGTCTGGCCTGCCTTCTAGTGCATTTCAAGATGACATAGAAGAAGAATTTATAAATCTAGAATTATGGCAGGTTGAGGGGTAAAGCATTTAATCATTAAATTTACTCAGTCCTCCTTCTAGAACCATTTGTTGGTGGGTTTATGTGACACACCGTCAATTGAAAGGTTAAATCTGGACTGGGGTTGTCTAAATAACCCAGGCCGTTTGGAATGAAATGACCCAATGGGTTTAATGGCTCCTTTGGCCAGCTAAAGTCCTAAAAAAAAATAAAATAAAAGAAACTAATCTATAAAGCTATGATACTAATAATATAAGTTTAATAATTACAAATGTTCAAATGGAAACAAAAATATGTGCATATGATTATAGATGGTTTATGTACAACGTACAAGATTTACTTGACATCTTGCGAAACAAATGTTTTTGAAATTGTTTATAAAAGAGATAAAGAAAGCACATACATTTTTCTTTTTTCTTTTGAATGTCTAAAGATCTAAAACTAATGAATGCTAATCAAATATAATTGAAATAAGAATACATAAACAATTAAAACTAATTCATGCTGTTCTTATTTCATTAATAAATAATTTAACTAAATAACAAGTAAACTAACCTGCAACTAATTGATTAAACTAAATTTATCTTCATGTGTAATTCGAGCTCCTAATTGTCCTACATATGAGGGAAACCTGTAACAGAACATTGGTAATATTCCCAGAACAAAATCAAAGATGCATTGGAGTGGGAATATAACAACAGAATGATAAATGCACAGATCCGATGATCTTATGATAATCAACACTTATAAAGAGGGGAAACTCAATTCAAAGCATTAATATGATCCATCATTTAATATTTAGAATAAATCAACAATAATCAAATGGTAGATTGATCACAAATGTGAAATGGAATAACAAATTACAAACATCATCAAAATACTTAATAATATGAAATACCATATGATAATCAGACTAAAGCTGCATCAAACATAATAATATTTCATAAGATGGAGGAAATAAAAAATCACAATGGGGTAAGTGTCACACAGGTCTAAAGCCAAATGGTGAGCAACTTCTCTGTATCAGTTTTCAAAATCATATGTCCATAATGTATCCCAGCCAAAATATATCTTCACTACTAACAATGATCACTATTTAAACTGGTTTTGGATTAACAAACTCCTATCATGCAAGATAGAGTGTAATCCCCAAAAAATAGATTTCTTTACAAAAATAGCATAACAAGAAACCATTCATGTAGGAGTTTATTTATCAACATTTATTACATAATGACAAAGTTTTATCAAGCAAAAAGGAAACTAGTCAACTATACATTGCATAATCTGAGATGGCTTCTCCTTGTGAATAACACCATAATTATTATTTTCCTGTAGATTACAAAATGGAATTGATATTTAGCAAATGATCCAAACTAATATTTAAAAAATATAAGCTATAGGATTCTATAGCTAGTCTAAAATAGTAAAAATTAAAATAAAAAATAAAATCTATCTATTTTATTTTTAAAACAAAACAACTATTTACTATTTCAACGATTTTCCAAAGAGGCATCTAATAAATCTGAATTTATAATAGTGAAAATTGTTGAGTTTTTTAATGATCATATTATTTAACCGCTCAATTCTATTATTTGTAAAATTTTAGTTTGAAATAATTTGTTCCGTAGACCAACGATTTTTTCTTTAATAATTGATTTTTTAATGAAACCCTGAGTTAGCTCAATAACAGGAGTAGGATAAATCCTCTCCTTTAATACATCCACTACCTCTTCTGGTGATTTTCTGGGTGTAAAAATACATCGTGGTTTTTTACCCAAGGGGTTTGCAAAGCAACAAAATTTGATTCATTAAGTTAAGTCATTATGTGAGTTGAAAACTTGACTCTCGGTCACTGGGTTATCAGGATTGGGGTTTACATTTAAAGGTGATTTCATTGTACTCTTGGGTTGGGTAAATTTTTTTCGACTCAGGAACCTTTCCCAAGTGTCCCCAATTTGAGACAGGTGTGATACCAACAGAATCCTTATAAGCACATGGTGAAAGAGGCTTGACAGAGGGTTCAAGCTCTGTTTTTTATAACGTTTTGCAGGCTCATCAATAAATAGAATGGAATATTTAACTTGGAACCTAGAAAAACCATCAACATACTTGAATCTCTGAGCAAAATAAAAAAACAAATGCTTACCTCAACCGCAATAGAAATTCTAAGAATTTTCCCTCCAAAGAATGAGATGTATCTCTAAAACTATGTAGTTTGTAAAGCAATTTCCCTCATGGATAGTAAATGAGCCCGTTCCGGAAATGGGTTTTTAACGGTTTGTCTAAATTCGTAACCATTTGCTCAGAAACCCTCCCACAAAAACATGTCTCTGCTACACACTTAAGGATTTGAAATCTGCTATGTAATCACGAAAGTGTAAAAAATCAGAGTTGTTTGGATCTGTACTACTACATGATCCATAGATATGGTTACAAAGAAACAATAGAGAGCGAGAGGTGGGTTTGGATTTCCAATAGTCAAATAATAAGGAGAGGTTTGCGAAAACCAAAACGACCCAATACCTACGAACTTGGGAGGCTATCATCTTTAATAATTTAAGTTTGGAGTGACAGAAAACTAGAGGATGCTTAGGCTCATGTGAATCGTTATGCACAATGAAAATTAAACCCCAACCACTATCATATGCCTCTTCAAATCATGAATGAGGGTCATTTAATTGTACAGGGAAGTAGGATGAGGTGTATTTGTAGGTACATCAGACCTGTACCAAGTGACATGAAAATGATATGAATGGTAGAGCAAAGAGCATATATCAATTGTTAATAAAAGGGAATATATAGATTATTAATCAAAGGTTGCAACACGATTATGGATATCAAATAATCAAACCATACAATCAACCATAGATAATCCCATAATACATAAAAAAAATGTGGCAGTCGATTAATCAATGAGCTTATGAAACTTAAAATCAACAACATATAGGTTCCCTTAAAGTGTAATATCTTTGGTAAAAGAAAAGAAGAAAAACATAGACTCTAGAATGATTACCCAAGCCAAGTTTTTGTTTGAATTTCATGCTTGCAGTCATAAAATTTAAACAAAACAAATGAAATGTAAACAAAAAAATCATAAAATAAGTTAGCCCAATAAATCGCCTTGAAGCCAAAAGATAGAATCACTTTTAAAAGTAAGGAGGAGGAAGCTACATAAAGATTTATCCCTTTATGATGACTTTTAATTATGATAAAATTTGACAGAATTGGTGGCTGCCAACAAAATTAGATCCATAGATGAACCTAAAGAACTATAAAAAATATGCAAAGAAAAAGAATCTTCTAGCCACAGATGTGAGCAATCTAGTTGAAAGCATCTTTGATGTGGATGAGAATATTGTCTTCACATCAGTGTATAAATAGGTGAATCTGGGTAGCATTCATCCCCAAGAATAGAATTATATGACGAAACTCTTCCACATCAAGATCCAAGTCAATAATACCAAGATAGACACCTTATTCGACTCTGGTTCAGAAGTTAATCTCATAGCAGAAAATTTGGTCAGCAAACTTGGATTGGAGGTTCATGATCATTATATCACATATCCATTGGGATGGGTAAACACAGATAAAGAGATCTAGGTAACGAAACAATGTAAGATTAAATTTTTTGCAAGTGTTGATTTTATTGATGAAGTGGAATTGGGTGTAGTACCCCTTGATGTATGCAGAGTAGTGCTTGGAATCCCCAACATGTATATGAGGGATTAAATATTCATACAAATATAAAATTAGTATCAAATAATCAAGGGTGGGAAGTTATACATCATCAACGGGCATAAAGGAAAGTAAACAATTTCACTAGTAGGTGAAAACCAAGCCAAGAAGTTGACTAGTTCCAATAAGAAATATGTTTAAATTTTCTTAAGAGAAAATCAGACTAGGGATGAGTCGATAAGAGTAAAGGAATTCATAAAGGGTTCTACTAAAGATCATAAAAATTAGTTGGAGGAGTTTCTATGTGCATATAGAGTAATGTTCCGGGAGCCTAGAAGGATACCATCTAAGAGGGAAGTGGAGCATGGAATATAGTTATTTTCAGACTCCCCATTGTTGAATATTGGGATGTATAGATAGTTTGTTCTAGAAGCATATGAAATGAAGAAGCAATTATAGTAGTTGTTGGAGAAGGGTCTAATTCTACAGAACACCTCACCATGTGGGTCATCTATCATAATTATAAGAAGCATATGACTTGGAAAATGTGTATTGACCACAGAGAATTGAAGAAGATTACACTAAAAAATTAGTACCCTCTGCCTAGGATCAATGATATGTTAGATTAGTTGCAACACACAAATCGAGTTGGATCTCACCAATTTGGATTGCAAATCAAGATACAACCATGTACGTTTCAAAGAATAAGATACACATAAGACTACCTTCAAGACAAGGCAAGGTTTGTATGAATGGTTGGTCATACCATTTGGTTTATTTAATGTAACAACTACATTTATGAGACTAATGAATTATGTATTACACCCATATATAGGTTCATTTGCTATATTATATTTGGACGATATATTGGTTTATAGATCTACTTGGGAGGATCACATCTTACATCTCATGCATGTGCTAGAGACTCTAAAGAAGCACCATCTACTCACTAACCTCAAGAAATGTGATTTTTCTTAGTAGTCATTGGTGTATTAAACAGAGGCCATCATGAAATGGCCAATTCCCACAAATGTCACTAAAGTTAGGATTTTTTTTAGGGAAGCATAGTACTTGTGAAAGTTCATAGCTTCATTTTCAAAGGTAGTTTCACCACTCCACCATAAAAATGAGTGGTAAGTGTTTCCAGTGGGGGAGTAATCAACAAAATTCTTTCAATCAGATGAAAAGAAAGATCAACCAAGAATCAATTCTCACATTACCAAACTTGCAAAATACTTTTGAAGTGGAGACAAATGAAGTGTGTATGCAATGGGAGAAATTTTGATGCGAGGAAGGCTTGTATGATATCATTCTGAAATATTTCATGGTGTATCTCTCAACTACCCTACCTATGAAAAGGAAATCTATGCCTTGGTTCAAGTTGTGAAGAAGTGGAAGCACTATCTGATGGGAAAGGAAACCATCATTCACACATATCACTAATCGATAGAATATGTATAGGCCTAGAGTAAGCTACAAAAAATCAGACATTATAAGTGGATGAGGTTTTTACAAAAAAATCATTTAGTGATAAAGTATAACATAGGTGGCACAAACAGGTTGGAAGACATGCTTTCCAAGCCACCCACATCCAATATTACATCATTGGGAACATTTATGCACATGTATCCTTTTACCCATGATACATATAGAGAGTTCTACATAGAATAGGATGACTTCAAGGAGGTATTTCAACAACTACAAGACCAAATTCATATAGAAGAAGGTGAAGGAAAGGATGACTATTATTTCTAGAATGGGTTACTGTACAAGCTTGACAAGATCTATGCCCCTAAATGTGAACAACTATGGATTATCAGAGAGGCTCACACCTCCAAGGTTGCATGACATTTTGGTGTTGGGAAGATAGTTGTGATCTTACAAAGGTATGTGTATTGGCCCATAATGAAAGAATATTTAACATAGTATATTAGAGGATGTATACTTTTTTGTACTAGCCAGACATTGAAGAAGTCATAGGAGAAATACAAGGCCAAACATGATAAACATAGAACTGAGAATTCATTCAAAATGGGAGACATAGTTTGGTTATAAGGAACAAGGAAATACGACAGGGTCCTGGTAAGAAGATCAAGGCTCTATGGTATGAACCTTTCAGGGTATCAGAGAAGGTGGGAGATGATTCCTACAGACTCAATCTACCCCCATACATGTCCATTTACTCAGTAGTGAATGTGGATAATATCATACTCTATGATCCTTGCATGTTTGGTAAAGAGGAGAAGTAGGTCCTACCTTCCATAGAGGACTTAGCACCATATGATCAGGTAGAGTTGGCAGAAGAAACAATTTTTCATAAGTGATCCAAAACTACAAGACATGGCGAACATGACCTTTGGTAGATTGGGTTGAAAGAAAAAATTCCAGGTAAAGCAAAATGGCACTCTAGGGAGAAGGTAGAGGAAAAAATTTGTCACCTCATTCAATAAATATTGTGTGAACAAAAAACCTTTCTAAATGGGGAGGTATGATCAAGATTGGATCGTTATATTTTTTTTCATCTATCTTGATTCTTTCATAGTGGAAACATTGAATTAATAAGATTGCAAGGTTGTTTTAACGACATGTCCCATTTTGGAAAATTGGGGTTTGAAACCTTTTGAAGCCATTTGAGGCATCAAACAACATTTTGGTGGGTCAAAACTTTGTTTGATTTAGCATAGACCTGTTGATGCTATTCTACACATTGAGACCTTTCCAATGGTGCAAACATTGTGTTAATCAGAGCTCGTATGCAAATGTCATGCATCTTGTAGGTTAACCCACCATGTTGACCACCATGGTATGAGTGAATGCCATGTCATCCCCAATTACTCACATATTTGGGGCTAGACACATATGTAATTTCAAGCATATTCTATAAGGTCCAAAAAATTATCATAAATGAGGCTTGAGGAAGTCAAAACCCTACCCCTAGTTGGCTATCGGGTGTTGTTAAATAATGGGATACTAGGAGGAGAAGGGGTTCAATTATTTAACATTATATTTGTTCCATGGCTGAGTAGAGCACCTATGAGTGGTGTTTTGAGAGAATAACATAGGAGAAAAAATTATATAGCATACATATAGATCACAGTGTCAAAGGAAACTCCATAGAGAGTGCAACTTGTTTTTGTACTTGCATTTGAGTACAAGAGAGCAGAGAAACCTCACCTTCTAGTTGGGTTTTCTCCCATATTGGGTTTCCTAAGTTATATCTTGTGTTTCTTTGTGGATTGTGTGTGATTTTTGTTTTCTCTGTTTTTCACATTTCAGGTATTTCATACATTTTAAGAACAAAATTGATAGCTTAAAAACATAAGATATAAAGGAAATTTATCTTCACGGTAAATATTTCAATATTATATTATATTTGTTGTGATGAACTTTCCAATGGAATATCCATGGAATTTTATAGATAAGCCACAATCTCAATGAGGTGTAGTATAGTTTTCCAAGTACTTAATAAGTTTACACACTAAATCATATAGACCAAATTAGGGATTACACATCCACTTTATCTAGTTGAATCAAATCAAGGACCAAGCATTCATTATCTATAATAAACAAAATCAAGGATGATACCTACAATTAATAACACATAGCATGGTGGAGAGGTTCCTAGACTTACAACACTCCCATACCCCATAGGGTTATTATGTGCAGGGAGTTTACTACCTTACAATCCCCCAATGAATACCCTTATTGGTTAGGTAGCATACTTCACAATGAAAACCCTCTACAAGGATATTACAAACACTATATCCCCTAATGAATACCCCTAGTCGGTTAAGAATTATGCTCAGTAGTGGGATACCAAGGGCTAAGTAAAAATAATGGAAAAATATAAAAGAACATTAATACACTTGGTTACTTAGGTACACTCCTAGCACCATCTACCCACACAAACAATGCTAGAGCAACTATGAGGATGCTCCCACAAATTGATAATCAAAATAGATCCCTTGCTCAATGCAAAATTACTAATAATTAATAATAAGTAGCCCCTCTCTCAAGGAAAACATATCTTTTCTAATTTATCTATGTGACAACCATCCTCAATATTATCCTTTAGCCTTCTCATTCCCCCTACTAGCAAGGAAACTTTTAAGGGATAAATTATTTCCATGGGCTAATTTACCATTTTTTTTTCAAAACAAAAAATCATCAATGTCCTTTTTTTTCTAAAAACAATTTATCCAAATTATATAGGATACAATTATTTACTCTAAAAATCACCATAATTTTATAAAAAACTATAAAAAAACCCTTAGAAATTTGAATATTTTACAAAAATATCGCCAAACATTTTATAGTTGGAATTTTAAGAATTAGTACGAATTGCCAAGCTAACTACACTTTAA
>JASDQU010103764.1:236743-251945 GCA_032191745.1 Picea mariana | reverse complement strand
TTTTTGCCACATACTGACTGGATGAAAGCATCCCAAGTTCTTTCGAGACCATTTAGGGTTGTTATTATGAATTCATCTTCGTCGATGGTGTCTCCAATCGCTTTCAACTGTTCTTTTATTTCTGAGATTCGGGAGAAATATTATTGAATCATTTCTCCTTTCTACATATTGGTATTCTTCAATTGAGTTCTTAGATTCATCTTTTGATTGATGTTATTTCCTTCATATAGTTTTCTTAGAGCGTCAAACATCTCCTTCAGAGTTTTCTTGGATGATACATACAGGATCAGGTGGTCTTTGATTGAATCTACAATGATTCTTTGAGCTCTGATTGAGTCTTTCTGATGTTTTGCTTTCTCTACGACATCTTCAGGTTCCTCCACTTCTTATTTGATAAATTTTGCGAGGTCATTCTCTACAAGGATCAGACCGATCCTATACTTCCAGGCATGAAAGTTGTCTATGCCTTCTAGTTTCTCAACAAGCTTTGTGCTTGCAGACATCTTGTACTTGAGGCTACGAAAATGACCAAAAGTTGAAAATGCTTAAAATCAAATTTTGACCTTACCAAGAGGTGCGATTGGCTGAGGCGAGTAGCCTGGTGTCCTTGGATCTGAGAAAATCCAATTTTTACCTCGTCAAATCTGATCTGCGGATTTTTGGACTAGTGCTTCTGGTACTTCTGGTACTGGTTTTTTGGTACTTCTGGTACTTTTGTGAAACTAGGGTTTCACTTTTTGGGAGATCTAGCCACTGAAAAGGTGTGCTCTAGGTGCCAAATTGATCCCGGGGGGAGGGCACAAATTTCTAGATGTTTATGGAGCTGAAAAGAGTTACTTTTGAAAAACCCTAATTTGCAGGTGCTGCAACAGTGACGTTTTTCCTCTTGTAAATTGTGCTTTCTTCGGGTTGGCTCTGATACCATGTTAATGTTTATGCCATTATTATAGTTCTTTTCATTTCAATAGATAAGAGAATCATAAGAACAAGATCACTGAGAAATACACATTCACAAGAGACACAACATTTATCCTAGGAAACCCTCTAGGGGAAGAAAAACCAGCAAAAATTTCCTTATCATAAATAGCTTATACAATGTTCAAGAGATAACTCAAACCAATACAGATAGTCCTCCCCAAGAGATGCACCACTCTTCTTCTCCTCTCTCTAATTGGTAATTGCATCTTGCCTCATAAGATAATGAGCAAGTGAGTTGTGTGTTAGAAGTGAGGCGCTAGCCTCCTATATATACAAGACTAGCACGTGTGAAAGGGTTTCACTGGCAGGGCCGACCTCTCACTTTGGGTGGGTAAACCCACCTTTAAATTAATTATGGGTCTCAATAATAATTGTTGGGGCCGACTTCTTATTCTACTCATTATAATTGTCCGATGAATAATCTGCAAAAGGGGATTTGGTCATAATACAATTACCGACATGATTAATCCACAATGGGGATTAATCCTAATAATAAAATAATAATAATAATAAGAATGCTCTTCGAAGTTACATTATTTCAACATATTACTAAATTTTTCATATGCTGGACAAAACCCATGTATTATAATTTCTAGATCTGATACCATATGCACGAAAAGCAAGGCACAAGTTGGAAGTTTGAGTTTTTTTTCTAATTTTGGCATAATCATTCCCCCTGAGCTGGAGGTCCACATGTGCGATATGGGTGAATTATGACTCACATTTCCACATGAAAACATACCTATGAACAAAACCCATGAGCCTGATTATCTTCTAGAAACATTCAAAAATTCTGAATTATGTCTAGTACCGGATTAACACAGGCTGGTACTGGAATAGGTGGAGGCTTGGTACCGGAATAGACTAGGTACCAGATCATGTTTCTTAAGAGTCGAAGTGATTAGGATCATACATAATCAATCATTTAATCGAATTAACTCAAGAAAACTAAAAAAATCATGCCTTAATCATAAGTTACCCCTTATGCACATGAACAAGGTAATCAAGTGTATTTATGGAAGAAACAGTCGAGTATATACTCATAGAATAGGTAAGATAGGCTTATATAGAGGGTAATATAGGGCATTAGAAGTGTCAAAATTGACATTCAACATTCCCCCATGCTTAAGTCATTGCATGTCCTCATGCAACAATGATCTTCAAAATTTCACAATTGATGATACTCCTCACTCGATCAAGCATTCCTTGAAGTTAAGTCTCATCCATTCTATTGTGGATCATAGTTAAGAGAAAGGGCTAGATGTGGCTCTAATATGATTATATGATAGTGGCCAAGAGTTTTCGAAATGACTTTGACTTAATAGGCCTCCCTGGCTAGATTACCTTTTAAAATAAAAGTGATATAGCATGGTTTTAGATCTCATTTGAAGAGAGGAACACATAAAGGAATACATCCTAAGATTATTAACTCGTTTCTTATCCAAGTTTTTAGAGATGAGGCTCTTCTTGCTTAGGTAAGGTGAATTACACATATTGAGGTTCCCACTTCTCATGCAAACCTATTTATTTTAAAGATAGAACTCTAAAATGGATACTTGAAGGTTCTTAATAACATCATCTGAGACATATAAAGGTCATCTCCTAGCCTTGATTTAATAGTGATTGCTTCATAATGAGACCCAAGGGTTTTTGATTAGTTTTAGGTGTGCCACTTTATGTTTTTAAACTCCCTTTACCCGACATAGCCCCGCTGCCAGCAGGCCTATTCAGTATCTTGACACGTTTAAATTAGTACCATACAAGCATGGCCCCGCTACCAGCAGGCTTGTTCAGTACCCCAACAGGTTTACTTCTACTTCCTAATACTTCCTTTTTATTATATTACTCAAAAGATTTATAATTATGTATACTGTTCATTGACAGTTTTAGAGTATAAGGAAGGCAAGTGGTACGAGAGTGTTTTAGAGTTATTAGGCACATAATTAATTGTTTGCAATTATCCCAAGGGCGACATCAACCACATTCAACTTAAATCTCAACTATTCAATGTATAATGGAACATCTCGGATAATGACTAAGAGGTCCCTCTAGTTAATCCTATTAGGGTTTTCATGAAAGTTCATTGCGGTTTTGCAAGGGCGGTCCACCACATGAGGTTTTCATCAATACCTCCCAAGAAAAACTTGTAAAGATAAACTTGGATAGAAACTTATTTGAAACAACTAGGTTGGTATTTGACCTAATGGTGTTACCACTTTTCAATGGATATTTCAATTAACAATCGCTTCTTCAAAATGATGAAGTAATAAGACAAGTGCACCCATTATCATATAGAGCTAACTGTGAAAATATCTTCTTAAAGGGAGAGAAAGGATGATTCATTTAGGGTTGAGTGTAGAAATGTAGGAGGAAGATGCACATGAGAGTAAAAATAATTCAACACAAGACTTAAATGATCCTTGATAGAAAGAACATGAAGCGATTAGCCCATACCTCCAATTACCTAAAGTGAAAACAATGTTAAGCACATGACAAAGATCATATCACTTTGGCATTAGTACCAGACAAGTAATTGGTATCAAAACATGTTTCTGCATTACCGTAATAGATAGTACCAGAATAGGACAGTACCAGAATAGAGCAGTACCAGAATAGAGCAAGGGGCATAAACAGAGTGACATGATGGATTATTTTTTCTCATTCATGACAATAACCACTTCACCAGGGAATTTAGTGATAATATACGAGGAGATGTATATGAGGGCTTGCAAAATTTCATGGTAGGGAGCGTGCAATAATTGAGAGTAACCATATGTTTATTGCATAATTAGTCTAATTCCTTTAGTAAAACGAAAAATGTTGAATTTATATGTCCTAGTACTTAAATCGAGAAACAAAACTTGAATATATGATTACAGCTACCAACACCTTATTACCAGTATCAGATCACCTGAGTACCAGATGGACGCAGGGTTGTGCTTCAGTACCGGAATAAAACAGAGTTGTGGTTTAGTACTGGAATAGCACATAACTCCTCCTTTGGTACAGGATAAGCACACAGGAGGCCATCAATACTGGATGAGCACAGTATCAGATGAGCACAGGAATGTTGTTCAGTACCGGATGAACGCGGACTTTCTCCTTTGGTACCGGATGAACGCAGAGGCAAACATTGTTTGCAGTACCGGATGAATGCAATTCTATAGTATAGAATAGAATGATGCTGGAATTCTGAAAATGTCTATCAAATCCCAGCACTGAGCATGTTGATTTGGCCTCGCCAATGGAAGTTGCAAAAGAATATGAAGGTTTCAACAACCACTCCCCCATGCCTAAGGTTTTGCATGGCCTCATGCAAACAATTTGAGATTCTAAAAAGGGCTTCTTAGAGAGTTGTGAACACCTGCTAAAAACAAACCAATAGAACTAATTAAAACTGGATTTTTATTCATGCTTGAAAACAAAACATTTAGGGAAAATGTCAAAAGTTAAATTATTAGCTATGAAAAAAATAGTTTGGACTTAACAATCAATTTCAACTACTATTAAATGATCACTTAATCGATCATCCTTGTGAAATAATAGTCTTAAAATAGATAGGTAAATATAAACCATGAATGCATCCTTTTTAACAACTCTAAGGAAAAAGAAGAATTTTGAAGAAATAGGTCATGAAGCACTCCCTTAAGTATTATCTTCCATTGACAAGGACGCCTTCTCCTCTTTTGAAACCCTTCCAGTATTATGTGTGCATTTGGAGGATGAAGAGATTCCCTTCTCATAAGATTCCAAACAAAATCATCATAACTTTTAAAAATAAATCTACTATAGGAACAAAAGATCTTAAACTAGTTGCTTTATTAGCTTTTGACATTCCCATTTATGAAAAGTATAAAAAATAGGTTGCATTGCAACATTTATTTATTTACTATCCTACTCTAATTGAACAAAAGAAAATGTCTTTCAATTATATTAATAATTCCAGTGAAGCCATGTGCGTAACAGGGTTAGAAATGTATCCATACTCAGGTTTAAAAGATAAATTTTAATGCATACCGGCGTATGAAGGACCAGTTGCTTTGATGATGAGATCAAGCAACAAATAAAAGAGTGGTGTGACCTAATAACTAATTGAAACCATATTTCAATAGGATCACTATATTCTTGTTTCTCTTCCTTGTTTAGGTCACACTGAATGTCCTCCTCTACCATGCTATGCAGATTATACTCTTCAAGATGATTGGTATTTGGAGTACATACAGGATCTGCTGAGAGGCATGCTAAGGACTCCTCAATCTTAGGTTCGACTGGTTTCTCTCCATTGAATTCTATCCATGATTCTTTATTCTCCTCAACAAATTGACAAGAGGAATCCGATGGGACTTCCAAATCTTCATGTGGAGAGACAACTAGATTCTTGACTATAGTCAAGATATGCTCTTCTTGAGAGGCAGATATCCCAGCTGCTGCTAGAATGCGAGAAAGTTTCGAGGAACATTCTTCAAGATCTTGATCATCCTTTAATTACTCTAGCTTGTTGATGATCCCTGTCTCGCAACACAAATTAGTACTCGGAGGGTTCTTACAGCACCCCAACATGATTGATCATTTAAAGATCTGAATTTTAAAACTATTTGCGAAAAAAAACCACACCAAGCTTGAACTCCTTGCACTACTGGGATCCTGTTGTCACCAAGTTATCGGTTTGCACAATTTGGTTCATCATAAATAAAACTAAATTTTCATAAAAGAAGGAAAAACACACTTGCATTAAAAGAAGAGGACAACCTAATTTTGGAGCAACCCCACCAAAGTGGATGTGTGGGCTCTTCCCGCATGTCTTACCGTCTTCTCTCCACCCTTAGGTCATCCATAAAACCAATCAAAAACCATTAAAGAAATCTCATTCAAATACTACCTATTACCGTTTACAACTCCCCGGCAACGACGCCAAAATGTTGTTGTATAAATATGTTCAATATATATCTTACACTCATTTAAATGTCAATTTGGGATTAATAATTAGTATATTTGATGCACTATATGTGCCGATAACAGATAGGTTTCTATGTATATTTATTATATATTAGATAAGAAAACCAACAATAACAAAACACTCTGTTTTCAAAGATAACACTCTTCACACAATTAAAAAATTAGAAAGCAAAACTTGCAATCATGCACTCAAAAGATTTTGCACAGATAATTCCTTGCTTATTTACAAGCTCATGAAGTGGAAAGATGGAATTTGAATTAGTTATTTGTAGCTTCTACTCTTAACAACAATTAACAATCAAATTTAGGCACACTTAAACAATACAACTCCAAACTTAGAAGGGAAAAATGATAACAAAACTTCTCAAGCAAACAATGAATCAAAAAGTTATTTCTTAGATAACAAGTATGTTCATTAGAGGCTCATGAAATGAAGAGATAAACTCAGATATTGTTCCTTGTAGCAATTAAAACAACCAACACTCTGCAATGCTCAAAGGAAAACATCAATCAATGCTAGAGGGAATCACATGTGAAGGAAGACACTCCACTTTAGGCCCATGCAAGGTGAGAGATGGAGGTCTTGATTGTGCATGTGTTTGCAAGGTTAAATCGGATTTAAATCTATGAAAGAAAGATGAGTATGGTAGGATGCTCCATTACAGGTTCATGTACAGTGAAAGATAGAGATCCAAACCATTCTTAGATATGAAAAATGGAAACAACACTATAACATTAAATCTACCAAATGATTGTCTACACATACATACAGGAATAACAAATGTTCACTCAAGAATTTATGTTGCACTCATAAATTCATATTACACTCTAGAAATATATATTGCATTCCAAAAATTCTCACTCACTCACTCACAATTGCCACACATCTTTATTGTATTTTGTTAAATGTTTACTGAAGAGAAACATAAATAAAGTTAGATGTTTATGATCAAAACAAAAATGAGTTTATCCATACACAAACTAGAATTATATATATAGTAAATACAAAGAAGCTTACCTTGGTTGGGTCGGTGGGCCCTTGCTGTACCAACAAGGTAGCTTTAAAACAAAATTATAGAACGGAAGGTCTGATAACACACATCAATTTCATGAACTGCAATTTATATCATTACTTGAGAAAAATAGAGGTACAATCCACACTCTTCAAGAATCAACCCTACAACATAACAATTCCTCTTTCTTCAAGAAACAATATTGTAGCATAATAATTCCTCTTTACTCGGACCTATGAAGTCTTATTTATACATAAAAACCATGGAGGAATGGATGAAACTGAATCCCCAAACTAAGAAAACAATTTTTACAATTTTAGGATAAATCCCAAAAATTTGTGTTTTTTAACAACTTGGGCAAATTCAAGTTAGTCCCCCACCCATATCTCCCAAACCATTTCTAATTTTGAAACAATGCCCATTTATTACTCAATTTTCCATATGCTGGACAAAACCCATGTATTATAATTTCTAGATCTGATACCATATGCATGGAAATCAAGGTGCAAGTTGGCAGTTTGAGTTTTTTTGCTAATTTGGGCAGAAATATTCCCCCTGAGTTGGAGGTCCACACATTCGAGATGGGTAAATACTGAACCACATGACCACATGAAAACATCACTATGGACAAAACCCATGAGCCTAATTTTCTTCTAGAAACATTCAAAAATTTTGAATTATGTCTAGTATTGGATTAACACAGGCTGGTACCAGAATAGGTGGAGCCTTGGTACTGGAATAGACTGGGTACCGGATCATTCTTCTTAACAATCAAAGTGATTAGGATCATACATAATCAATCATTTAATTGAATTAACTCAAGAAAACTAAACAAATCATGCCTTAATAATAATTTACCCCTTATGCACATGAACAAGGTAATCACGTGTATTTATGGAAGAAACAACCCTTATATACTCATATCATAGGTAAAATAGGCTCAAATAGAGGGTAATATAGGGCATTAGAAGTGTCAAAATTGAGACTCAACATTCCCCCATGCTTAAGTCATTGCATGTCCTCATGCACAATGATCTTCAAAATTTCACAATTGATGATACTCCTCACTCGATCAAGCATTCCCTGAAGTTAAGTCTTATAAAATCTGTTGTGGATCATAGTTAGGAGAAAGGGTTGGATGTGGCTCTAATATGATTATAGGATAGTGGCCAAGAGTTTTCAAAATGACTTTGACTTAATAGGGCTCCCTGGCTAGATTACCTTTTAAAATAAAAGTGATATAGCATGGTTTTAGATCTCATTTGAAGAGAGGAACACATAAAGGAATACATCCCAAGATGATTAACTCGTTTCTTATCCAAGTTTTTGGAGATAAGCCTCTTCTTGCTTAGGTAAGGTGAATTACATATATTGAGGGTCCCACTTCTCATGCAAACCTATTTATTTTAAAGATAGAACTCTAAAGTGGATACTTGAAGGTTCTTAAGAACAACATCTAAGAGATATAAAGGTTATCTCCTAGCCTTGATTTGATAGTGATTGCTTCAGAATGAGACCCAAGGGTTTTTTTTTAGTTTTAGGTGTGCCACTTTATGTTTTTCAACTCCCTTTACATGGCATAGCCCCGCTGCCAGCAGGCTTGTTCAGTACCCCGACAGGTTTACCTTAGTACCATACAAGCATGGCCCCGCTGCCAGTAGGCCTATTCAATACCCCAACAGGTTTACTTGTACTTCCTGATACTTCCTTTTTATTATATTACTCAAAAGATTTAGAATTATGTATACTGTTCATTGAAAGTTTTAGAGTATAAGGAAGGCAAGTGGTACGAGAGTGTTTTAGAGTTATTAGGCACATAATTAATTGTTTGCAATTATCCCAAGGGTGACATCATCCACATTCAACTTAAATCTGAGTTATTCAATGTATAATGGAACATCTCGGATAATGACTAAGAGGCCCCTCTAGTTAATCCTATTAGGGTTCTCATGAAAGTTCATTGCGGTTTTGCAAGGGCGGTCCACCACATGAGGTTTTCATCAATACCTCCCAAGAAAAACTTGGATAAAAACTTGTTTGAATAAAATAGATTGGTATTTGACCTAATGGTGTTACCACTTTTCAATGGATATTTCAATTAGCAATCGCTTCTTCAAAATCATGAGGTAATAAGACAAGTGCACCCATTATCATATAGAGCTAACAGTGAAAATATCTTCTCAAAGGGAGAGCAAGAATGATTCATTTAGGGTTGAGTGTAGAAATGTAGGAGGAAGATGCACATGAGAGTAAAAATAATTCAACACAAGACTTAAATGATCCTTGATAGAAATAACATGAAGAGATTAGCCCATAACTCCAATTACCTAAAATGAAAACAATGTTAAGCACATGACAAAGATCATATCACTTTGGCATTAGTACCAGATAAGTAATTGGTATCATATTGGTATCACATTATTAGCTATGAAAAAAATAGTTTGGACTTAACATTCAGTTTCAATTGCTATTAAAAGATCACTTAATCGATCATCCTTGTGAAATAGCGGTCTTAAAATAGATAGGTAAATATTAAGCATGAATGCATCATTTTTAACAACTCTAAGGAAAAAGAATAATTTTGAAGAAATAGGTCATGAAGCACTCCCTTAAGTGTTATCTTCCATTGACAAGGATGCATTCTCCGCTTTTGAAACCCTTCCAGTATTGTGTGTGCAATCGGAGGATCAAGAGATTCCCTTCTCATAAGATTCCAAACAAAATCATCATAACTTTTAAAAATAAATCTACTATAGGAACAAAAGATCTTAAACTGATTGCTTTATTAGCTTTTGACATTCCCATTTATGAAAAGTATGAAAGATAGGTTGCATTGCAACATTTATTTATTTATTATCCTACTCTAATTGAACACAATAAAATGTCTTCCGAGTATAAGAATACTTCCAGTGAAGCCATGTGTGTAACAAGGTTAGAAATATATCCATACTCAAGTTTAAAAGATAATTTTTAATGCATATCGGCATATGAAGGACCAATTTCTTTGATGATGAGATCAAACAATAAATAAAAGAGTGGTGTGACCTAATAACTAATTGAAAACATATTTCAATAGGATCACTATATTCTTGTTTCTCTTCTTTGTTTAGGTCACACTAAATGTCCTCCTCTACCATGCTATGTAGATTATCCTCTTCAAGATGATTGGTATTTGGAGTACATACAGGATCTGCTGAGAGGCATGCTAAGGACTCCTCAATCTTAGGTTAAACTAGTTTCTCTCCATTGAATTCTATCCATGATTCTTTATTCTCCGCAACAAATTGATGAGAGGAATCCGATGGGACTTCCAAATCTTCCTGTGGAGAGACAACTAGATTCTTGATTGTTGTCAAGATATGCTCTTCTTGAGAGGCGGATATCCCATATGCTGCTAGAATGCGAGAAAGTTGTTCGAGGAACATTCTTCAAGCTCTTGATCATCCTTTAATTAATCTAGCTGGTTGACGATCCCTGTCTCGCAACACAAATTAGTACTCGAGGGGTTCTTACAACACCCTGTTGAAACAATTCTTAAATTTTTTTATCCCTAAGACCTAAACTTTCCTTTTTTCGGGTTTCGGCTTTTCATAAAATGCAAGTTTCGTTATCATTCCCAAACACATGGTACGAATTTCCCGAAGAACTCAATCATTTGAATAATAAAATTCAAAAAACCTAAAAGTATTATAAAAATCCTGACGCATTTTCTATAAAATTATTTTAATCATGATAAGCTTTTAAACTAATAAATTTAAGGTTAACTTTAAAGAGTTTTCGGGATTCGGGGTTTTGCTGAAAACATATTTTGCAATACAAATTCAATCGTGAAATCCTGATCCCCGATTTCCTGATATAAAGAAAGTTAGTTAAAACGCTAATTAATTAATTCTCTAATGTAAAAGGTTAAGCCTTAAGATAATCATTTCGCGATTTCGGGATTTGCGGTTCAGTGATAACACATCTCTTGTCATAATGATCCCCGAAATCTCAAATCGCGAAACCCCATTCCATAATTCGTGTTAAACCAAACTAACTTTGTTTTGTCCTTAAAAATGATTAGTTAGTTAATTAAGATGAATTTAAGTCCTATCTTTAAAACACGTTGCGATTTCACAACTTCGGAAATCGGGATTCGTCAATGACATACTTCTTGTCAAAATGATCCTCGAAATCCCGAAACGCTAAATATCAATCAATCACTTTGCGAAAACGTTTAAGTCTTAATTAACATGTCGTGATTTCACGATTTCGGAGATTGGATTTCATCGATGACATACTTCTCGGCAACACGATCCCTGGAATCCCGAAAAACAAAATCTTCAGCCCAAATCTATGTTTAGCACCAATTAACCTTTTCCCAAAGCATTATTAATGATAATCATTTTTTTTAAGGTTTCGTTCATGTTTCAGTTTCCAATTGAGTAAAATGTCCCGAGTTTTCTTTAAAAATCTAAAGGTGCTAAAATGCGGCCATTTAAATAATGAATCAATGGTGATATGTGGTACTAATGTGTATCTCAGTAAAATATCTTACGCATTAAATGCCTTGAATTCTTGTCAGTTGCGTCAATCCAGTCACTTTAAATGAATTAAAAGAGCATTTGACTATCTGTGTTTTCATTTTATCAAGTGCAAGAAATACTCAGCTGATCTCATTCATTCATTTTCTGTGACAGGTTTTCCATTTAATATACAGTCATGGCACCAAAAAAGGCACTGAAGAAGAGTGAAGATACACAGGAAGGAGATATCATCTCCAACACCACACCACACACTATAGACTCCATTAAATCTTTGACTCAAATCTCTGAATTTCTGGAATGTGAACTCAAGAATGCTCATCCTGATTCCAAGAATCATTATCGGGGCATAGCTGAATCAAAGCTTCATAAAATTGTTGCATGCCCTCAGCTCGTGGCATACAATGATATGATTAGTTGGGCCCTGGAAAAGGTCGATATCCCGACGAGGAGCATCTTAAATGATCAAGGAGTCATCGTCGGCTCATTTAGGCCAGAACACATACAAGTAATGTATAAACTCTTGCCAAATCCTAAACATACTTTTAATGTTGAGTTTTTAGCAGAGTTTCAGAGGAAAGAATGCACTGAGGTAGACCGGACTTATCCTGATATGATTAGAGAATGGTGGAGGTGTCCATCAAAATTTAGAGCCGATACCCATGGGGTTTATGCTACAACATCCTTAAATGAATACATGGTCTACGTAGCCATTATGCTATGTAGACTTTTCGAGAGAAAAGATCCCTCCTGTTTTCATGCAGATTGGGTGCCCTTTTTGGAAGAAGCTTCAAAAGGGTATGCTTTTAACTGGAGTAAGAGTTTGTCGAATAACTTAACATAAGAAATATCAAAATACAAAGCTGCAAAATCAAAGGGACAATCAGTGGCCTTTTACATGTCAGCATACATTATGGATGCAATCTGCTATGTGAATCCTTTTCCCTTAATGAATTGGAGTTGGAACATAACCTGTCCAGAACCCATTCATGAATATCATTCTTCCCTTTGGGAAGAAAATGCTCGGGACGCATTTTATGAAATTTGTCATTTTGTTATAATTTTGATGCATAAAATATTTTTTAGATGTGAACCTCCTCACATTTCTAATACAGTCACAGAAAATCTTAAAGCAATAGCCGACTGGTTTATTGACGAGAATTTTTCATACATTAGGGTTTATGGTTTTTCTATTCCCCCTCATGCACTCCCTAAATTCCTACCGAACAGATTGGTGTGTAGAGAGGTAGCCCACCATATAGTAAAAGGTGGCATTGGATTAGAGCTAAAGGCGGCTCAGAAGAAGTCATGGCCAACTTTCCCTATACATGTCGGGAAATTTTCATTACTGAATCTAGGCCATTCTAAAGTAGAGCTTGAATCACTAGAAGAAGTAAAATTGGTAGATATTGAACACAAAAATCATGACCCCTATCAATTAATAAGCAAACATCTGATGCATTGTAATTTAAAAGCCTACGAGCATGAAACATATATTTATGATGACATATTCAAGGAGGTTAGATTCTATGAAGAGGTATTGAACATAGTATAGGCCCTGTCACCTGATTCACAGATTGGTTTCGTGTCATTCCAGAACCATGGGCGAAGCTGTTTACCCAAAAGTTTGCAGGGCGAAGCTACGACCCCACCTCCTAAGAAGGAAGGGCCTCCCCGAGGCTTTGAAACAAATATATAGGACAAAACAAATACTAAAGGCAAGATGAAGGATACTGAAATACCTTCACAAGACACAGAAGTTTCCCAGACAAAAGAATCAGAGGCAAGAAGGGGAAAGGAGCTAGAAACATCCCCAGAAATATCTAAGGATGTTCCAGAAAAGACTGGAGGAGCAACATCGACAAATCTTGGAAGTCCCATTACTTCCTTGACTCCATTGCAATCCACTTATGGAAACCCCCACGAGGGAGCTTGTATGTCAGTGATCTGGAGCCAATTTCTAGGGATGAGATTCCTCCATCAAATTATTTTTTCAGTAAAAAGAGAAGGACAATCTTGAAACAAGAAATCCATCCAAGAGGATATGGGATGGTTAAAAAGCATAAGGTCATTATAGATGGAAAGAAACTCAAAGATGGATAATTTTCCACAGAGATAGCAGGCACTATGGGAGCTTTAGCATCGAAAAATATATTTTATGTTGGCAGTTTGACAACCATGTTGGAACAAAAAGACCAAATGATAGATCAGCTACAGGGTAAATTGAAGGAAACTGAAAGAAATATCAGTTGGGGAATAAAAGAGGGTCTAGAGCAAGCTAAATTAAAAGATATTCAAGAAATTCAGAAAATGAAAACAAGCTTAGAGGAAGCAAATCAGATAATACAAGTCACCCAGGCACAGGTCCTAAAACAGGAAGAAGAAAATAAG
Organism: Picea mariana; assembly: GCA_032191745.1. NCBI lineage: Eukaryota > Viridiplantae > Streptophyta > Pinopsida > Pinales > Pinaceae > Picea > Picea mariana. Next base: position 238,084 of record JASDQU010103764.1, on the reverse strand, counting down.
CAATTACGAGATAAAATTTACACTATTTCAAATCAATTGGTAGAGCTTGAAATTTTCCAGGCTCAAGTATTGGGAATACATTTGAAAATAGAAGAGGAACAACAGAAAGAATTTTTAAATATGGAAGTTGTCTAGAATTACTTTCAGGAAACAAACAAATCTTTGGAGAATGTTGTCCAGAAAGAAAGAGAAGTAAAAGTGGCCAGAACGACTTTTCAAAAAGCAGTAGCCCTTTCAAAAAAGGAAGAGGTCAAAAATATTTAGAAATTATCCATTTCAGAACAAATTCAAGGAGATGTAATACTCAAAGTGTGGGAAGCAGACCTGGCCGAAAATAAAAGAATAACCAGAGATGTCAATGATGATTGTCAAGGGATTTTTGATCTCTTAGAAAAGACTTCATTGAATATTGGAAAAAATGATTGTTCTGGGTTATTAGGAGAGATCAACATCATCAAACACCAGCTAAGGTTCAAGGAGGATCTAGAGGAGATGAAGGTAGAGATCCCAAAAATTAAGGTAATCAATATCTCCAAAATTGACAAATGGATGGTGATACCAAACTTAAAGTTACAAACTATTAAGTTCACGAGGAAGATAATAGAAGATCGCTTGCCCGAATTACAAAAAATATTCTTCATATTTGAGGCAAAGGAGATTCCAGACGTTCCCAGAGTTTTGGTGAAGTTTTTGGGAAAATGTGTTCACTATCTTGAAGTGGAAGAAGGAAGTTCATCAACACCAACATAAAAGTACTCTTTTGAATATTTTCATCATTAGAAATTAGAAAATAAATGTAAATGGTTTGACATGATTCATCTATGTAACCATAGTCTTAGGAAGTTGGTTAATCACCAACGGGAAAATATTTGATAATGATGTATAAATATATTTTGAAGGGGCTAAGAAAGGGCTTTGGGTTTTTTGAGAGAGACTATTGTAAGAAAGTTTTCCAATCCACTGTGATATACAATATAGATGAGATTTTGAATCTTGCAAACTTGTAGCTATGTGTTCTTTAACCTTGTTTACCATATATTTCTATGTTTCACTTTCAATGTTTTTCTAATGAATGATAAATTTGAAGTTTATTTTATACATCTTTCATAGTTTATAATTATTTGGTTATCAAATCATTTGCAGTTTTTCCTCTGAAATTGCTATCAGTAATTTTAAGACCTGTGAATCATTTGGAACATAATATTTAACTCTTCATTAGAAATCTCGTTTTCTTTTGTATTTCTTGTTATAATATGAGATTCTTTCTTGATTAAAGCCTCATATTTTTCAGTTATATTTCTTTGTTATTTTACAATTCTCAAATTGTTTCAAGTCCAGGAA
>JASDQU010103764.1:210082-236450 GCA_032191745.1 Picea mariana | reverse complement strand
GCTCTACCCTTCCTTTTTTATTCTTATCCTTTAATTATCTTTACCTTTACGGATGCCTTAAAAATATAATTTATAGCCTTAAAGTATAAACTCAGGAACAACACACCCCAACATGATTTATCATTTAAAGATCCGAATTTTAAAACTATTTGCAAAAACAAAACACACCAAGATTGAACTCCTTGTGTTACTGGGATCTAGCTGTCAATAGGTTATCGGTTTGCACAAGTTAGCTCATCATAAATAAAACTAAATTTGCATAAAAAGAAGAGGACAACCTAATTTTGGAGAAACCCCACCAAAGTGGATGTGTAGGCTCTTCCCACACATCTTACTGTCTCTCTCCGCCCTTAGCTCATCCATAAAACCAATCAAAAACCATTAAAGAAATATGATTCAAATACTACCTATTACAACGACGCCAAAATGTTGGTGTATAAATATGTTCAATATATATCTTACACCCATTTAAATGTCAATCTGGGATTCGTAATTAGTAGAGTTGATACACTATATGTGCTGATAACAGATAGGTTCCTATGTCTATTTAGTATAGCTTAGATAAGAAAAACAACAATAACAAAACACTTTGTTTTCATAGATAACACTCTTCACACAATTCAGAAATTAGAAAGCAAAACTTGCAATCATGCACTCAAAAGATTTTGCACAGATAATTCTTTGCCCATTTACAAGCTCATGAAGTGGAAAGATGGACTTTGAATTAGTTATTTGTAGCTTCTACTCTTAACAACAATTAGCAATCAAATCTAGGCACACTTCAACAATACAACTCCAAACTTAGAAGGGAAATACGATAACAAAACTTCTCAAGAAAACAATGAATCAAAAGGTTCTTGCTTAGATAACAAGTATGTTCATTAGAGGCTCATGAAATGAAGAGATGAACTCAGATCTTGTTCCCTGTAGCAATTAAAACAACCAACACTCTGCATATGCTCAAAGGAAAACATCAATCAATGCTAGAGGAAATCACATGTGAAGGAAGACACTCCACTTTAGGCACATGTAAGGTAAGAGATGGAGGTCTTGATTGTGCATGTGTTTGCAAGGTGAAATCTGATTTAAATCTATGAAAGAAAGTTGAGTATGATAGGATGCTCCATTATAGGTTCATGTACAGTGAAATATAGAGATCCAAACTATTCTTAGATATGCAAAATGGAAACAACACTATAACATTAAATCTACCAAATGATTGTCTACACGCACATACAGGAATAACAAATGTTCACTCAAGAATCTATGTTGCACTCATAAATCCATATTACACTCCAGAAATATATATTGCATTCCAAAAATTCTTGCTCACTCACTCACAATTGGCACACATCTTTATTTTATTTTGTCAAATGTTTACTAAAGCAAAACATAAATAAAGTTAGATGTTTATGATCAAAACAAAAATGATTTTATCCATACACAAACTAGAATTATATATATAGTAAATACAAAGAAGCTTACCTTGGCTGGGTTGGTGGGCCCTTGCTGTACCAACAAGGTATCTTTAAAAGAAACTTATAGAACAAAATCTCCGATAACACGCATCAATTTCATGAACTGCAATTTATATCATTACTTGAGAAAAACAGAGGTACAATCCACACTCTTCAAGAATCAACCCTATAACATAACAATTCCTTTTTCTTCAAGAACCAATATTGTAGCATAATAATTTCTCTCTACTCAGACCTATGAGGTCTTATTTATACATAAAATCCATGGAGGAATGGATGAAACTGAATCCCCAAACTAAGAAACAATTTTTACAATTTTAGGATAAATCCCAAAAATCTGTGTTTTTTAACAATTTGGGCAGATTCGAGTTAGTCCCCCATCCATATCTCCCAAAAAAATTCTAATTTTGAAAAACTACCAGCCTGTTACTCAATTTTTCATATGCTAGACAAAACCCATGTATTATAATTTCTATATCTTATACCATATGCATGAAAATCGAGGCACAAGTTGGCAGTTTGAGTTTTTTTTTCTAATTTTGGCATAATCATTCCCCCTGAGATGGAGGTCCACATGTGCGAGATGGGTGAATTCTGACTCACGTGTCCATATGAAAACATCATTATGGATAAAATCCATGAGCCTGATTTTCTTCTAGAAACATTCAAAAATTTTGGATTATGGCTAGTACTGGATTAACACAGGCTGGTACCGGAATAGGTGGAGCCTTGGTACCAGAATAGACTGGGTACCAGATAATGCTACTTAAGATTCAAAGTGATTAGGATCATACATAATCAAGCATTTAATCGAATTAACTCAAGAAAAATAAACAAATCATTCCCTAATCATAATTTACCCCTTATGCACATGAACAACGTAATCAAGTGTATTTATGGAAAAACAATTGGGTATATACTCATAGAATAGGTAAAATAGACTCAGATAGAGGGTAATATAGGGCATTAGAAGTGTCAAAACTGAGACTCAACAGCAGGTTATCATTTTCTAATAGTATAAAACATGTATTAAATAATAATCATGCGACATAATGGAGGGACATTATTATTATTATGTGCATAAGTTGTCATAAAGTAATATAAATGCTTAAGAATAACATCAAGTAATCTTTAATCATCATAATTAATCAAAGGGATAACTAAAAAGTCACACATATGTACAACTACAAGTAAATATCAAACAAACAACCATCCAAGGGATGAAGGGCACAAATTCACATCTCCTAACTATCATCAAAAGGCACACAATGTCTAGCCAAAATGTAACCAGGACAAGGAGCATCAATTCTACATCAGGGGAGTCACACAATATGAATTCTTAACAATAATAGATGAGTGGAACTCATAACACGTCATCAAAATTAAAATTCATAATAATTTTTAAGTAAGTGTATACATAAATTAATGTTCATTGTAGGGACTACTTCATCAATAATTGAATAAGTAAGATTAGTGATAGTCCCCCATAATCATCTAAGATGACAATATTCATCAAGATCATCAATAGTAGCTAAAGGCTAATCACCAATATGAATCCTTCAGTACATAAACATTGATTAGCAATAGTTTCCAAGGTTAACACTGGTAATATTTGTTAGGTTGTTATATTCTTTATAGTGAAAGAACAATCAACCAACTAGCTAGTCGAGGTGGATTGAATGGGTGATGAATTGACTAATGGGTCAATTCAATTCGATGGTTAAGTTGAGGGTCAAGTGGTTGACCAGAAAGTCAAAGGTAAAGTGGTCGAATGGAAATTTGAAATTCAAATTGGTCGACCAAAAGGTTAAAAGGTCAACCGTCAAGAGGTCAAGTGGTAGTCAATTGTAGCCTGACTAGGTAGTCAACAGGTAGTTGACTGTAACGAAATCCCAAGATTCATTGGATTGTATCGAATCATCCGCATGGATCTATAACCATTTTTGGGAACCATGATTTAGGTTTTTGCATGTAGAAGATCCTATAAATATGGCTTGTTGTAATTGTAATAAGTTGTTGTTGCTAGTAGTAGATTAGTCATGTAGATGTAAGTTGAATTGGGTGCAGGGTTGTTCTTTTGTAAAATAAGAGAGTAGAATGACTATTGTGTCTTAGGTGTAGAACAATATTATTCATGCAACTCTTTATTATATGAATGAATAAGACAACAAGAGAGTAGGATACTCTCAAAGAATGTTGGTTTTCCTGGTTAAGGGTTTCAAGGTTAACATCTCCATGTATTATGTGTGTTTGTCATTGATTATTTCTACTTAATTTTTTCCTCTATTTCATGGTTGATTTAGTGTGAGTGTTATTTATATACAATTGGTATTAGGGTTTCTTTGATACAAGTTCGTATTAGAGCAAGGTGAAGAATATCTTGGATCTGAGCCAAACCTAGTTCTAGTGGGAGTTGTAAGTTAGTGATATTTAATTTGGTCTTGAAAGAATGGCAAGCAGCTTGAGGATAGAGATCAAAAAATTAAATGGCCATAATTTTGAGATTTGGAAGCTTAAGATGAAATATCTCCTTGTAGATTGAGAATAGTGGGTAATTGTGAGTCCCAAAATAATTATGACGAGTATGTCAAAGGAAGAGTGGGAGAAAATTCAGAGGGTAAGGAGTACGATTTGACTTTGTCTTGTAGATTTGTTATTGTTGAATTTCTCTAGTGAAGACTTTGCAACAAAACTATGGGACTAGTTGGGAAGCTTGTATCAATTGAAATCCGTGGTAAACAAGTTGTTTCTTCGGAAGAAACTATATCTTCCGAGGATGAGTAAAGGGAGATTAATAATAGAGAAAATAAATGCATTCAATATTGTAATTAGTGAGTTATTGTATGTGGATCTCAAAATCACTAAGAAGGAGAAATGTATCAGCCTGTTATGTTCTTTTCCAGATTCGTGGGATAGATTAGTCGTGTTTATTGGGAGTAATTCAACCACATTAACACTTGAAGACGTGGTTTCATCCTTGTTGTCAGACAAAATTAGGTGGAATAACATGGAAGGAATGACCAAGGATGTCTTGATGATTAGAGATCAACCATTTGATAGAGATAAAGGAAAACTATTCAATAGAAAGCCTAAGTTGAAGGGTAGATCTAAATCCCTGGTTCAGTCAATGAGAATATGTTGGAATTCAACAAAGTTGGGAATTACAAGAGTGATCTAGTCAGATATCGGTGGCCATGCACCTTCTCCATTGAATAAATGTTTTCGAGCCTATGGTTTTGATAAACCGTGATATTCACCCTTTTGATGGGGAATGTAATGTAATTCCATCTCCTTTAGTAATGTAATGCAATTCCTACAACATTAATGCATCAAATCCCGTTAGAACTCCACAGTTAAGTATTCTTGGGCTAGAGTAGTACTGGGATGGTAGACCTACCAGGAAGTCCTAGTGATAGACATTCCTATGGAATTTTGTAAACTTAGACCAATTTATCCTACATGCATCATGGGAATTATTCTCTTCTCACTCTCTCATATATAATCAAGGTGAAGGAGATCTTTTAAGCATGCAATGGAGTGTGATGTAATGCTTATTTGTGAATGAGTGTATTCGACATCTCTTTATCTTCAGAGATAATATACCACTGTTCTAGCGAGTTTGTGTTCTATAATGTTTTTCTATTTTATTCATTAATAGAAGTTGTGTTTCAGTGTATTTATTTTTTCTATGCTATTGTTTTTTTTGTATCTCATTTCGTTATTCATATAATTTGAATCAGTGGTATCAAATAATTTGTCTCCTTGTTTCTTCTCAAAGAATGTCCCCAATGAGGTCAGGATACAGAGAGTTGGGTCTTAAGCTAGTTTTTCTTGAGGAAAACTTCTCTCTCTATCCCAAGTGACCTCCCACATAAAACAAAAGAGAGATGATATAATAGAAGATCCTTTCAAGACATTTCTAAAGGAATCCCTTGTGCTATAGAGGAATGAGATAATGTATAAATTCACTCATATCCTTCGAAAACTATTGATGGCAACCGAGGAATCTTCAACAAGAAGCCATTTCAGAGGTATGACACCAATAAAGGTACAAGTCAATTTTGATATCCCCTTATTTGAAGGCTCGATAGATGGAGATTCTCTGGAAAAATGGTTGAATATGATAGAATTTTATTACTCTGTCCCATAATTTTACAAGAGTGAAAAGATCACCTTCACGCTCCATAAATTCCCCATGTCAAAGCTTAGTGGGAAGTTTACTGGGAGAGATACACCATGGATGAATCTACACCATTCGGGAGAGAACCCACTTGGGAAGCCTTCATAGATTCCCTCAAGGAGGAATTCTACCCGATCAAAAACTATGATGGCCAATACATAAGATGGAAAATTTTGTATCATAAAAGAGACTAGATAGTGTTGGAATACAATAACACATTTCCTACCTTGTGCTCAAGAATGGGTATCAAATAATCTGAGTGTCAACTGGTTTTGAGGTACCATAGTTGTCTACATAGGTACATTCAAACAAATATGGATTTCTTGTAAATATCCTAATTAAGAGTTTCTAATTAATATGCAGTCAAAATTGAGTAGAAATTCAAGCAATGGAGTAAGAGGGAGTTTAGGTTTGAAAATACACCACAACATAAGCATGGAAAAGGAAACCCTAACTCATAGAAATAAGAACAAAGCATGTAGATTCAATCTCAATAAAATAAGTCCAAGCAATCGACTAAGAAGGGTGATTGGAAGTCTAAGAAAGACACTAAAAAGTGGTGTGAGTTCCACAAAACCCCCTGGAAAAAAACTAATGAATGTCATTGTTGGCCCTTGACCAAGTTTTGGAGATCCTTGGTTAGGTTTGACCTATTTTGGGACTTCAACAGGGTGTTGAAGGAGGAGCGCAATTCAAAGTGGAGATCGTAGGATCTCGACCCATTTTTAGGGTATTTTTGGGTTTTGGGTTTATGTAATGGGTATGGGATGTCGGCTCACGGGTTTACCCATGTTTAGGACCTTTTGTAATGTATAAATAGAAATCTAGGTGATGTAAGTAAGTGTGAAAAAGTGTGTGATGCTAAGTGCTAAGTGCAAGTGATAGTTGTACATGCTTTGTGCATACTGTGTGAGACTTGCAAGGCTAAGTGCAAGTAATTGTAAGAGACTCTGTAAGGGATTTTTGTTGTAACCTAGCTCGGGGAAGGAGGATCTGGCAAGGTGTGTGCAGATCTCATGTCCTCTGTAGAGTAGGATTTTGATGCTATGTGCCTGTAAGAAGCTTGACAAGAGGGTAATAAAGAAGAGAAGAGTTGGTGGACTTAGCCCCAGGCTGGGGGTGAACCACGTATATCCTATGTTATGGTTGCTTTGTGCATTTCAATTATTGCTTTGTGCCTTTGATGTGATTTATTATTAGTGTTGTTATCTTTATGAATGTTAGAAGCATCTGATATAATAACTTAGTGCTCAGTGATGTGAATGAATGCTAGGTATGATCTGTTTATTTATGATAAGTGCTTGAATGTATTGAATCTTGTTGAATATTGCATTACATTGTAATTAGGGTTTATCTACGTTGTGAACAAAGGTTAATTACTAATGAATGACAATTGCTAAGTGCTTTATTAGAGTATTTTAATCACAGATCTGTGTCCCAGCTAAGGTTCCAAACACTGGAGTCCTGCAACCACCCTTGCCTCTACCTCGGGTGAGACTTCATCTGCTTCGCAGGTGTTGTCGAAAGGGTCGGTAGTTAGGGTTTTTTTGGTGTGTTGTTGAAGCGTTGAACCCTGGGTCTGCCTCTGTGCCAACAAATGGTTCTATTGCTGGGGCCTGAAACTGTGATTGTTGGGAACTGAGGAAAAGAAAGAAAGCTATGTCCATAGATCTGTTGCTTTAGTGTGCATTATTATACTTGACTTTTGAAGATATGTGCTAAGAAAGGAGGCAGATCTGAAGAAAAGAGGTAATATCTGAAATCTTTGTGCCTTGATAAAGGTAAAGTGATTTTTTTTTGATTAAAGAGGTAAGATCTGAAAACTTTGTACTCTGTTAAAGGTAAGATAAGTGGAAATTTTTTCTTCAATAGTATGGATCTAGGTATGTTTGATAAAAAAATTCCTAGTCTGAAAACTAGGGCACAATTAGAAGAAAGAAGGTTTGATATGAGTAGATCTCATAGAAATAATGAAAGATATGTTATTTCTATGCATAGAAAGAATGTTTGGACTAACAAATGGATGCAGGATCCTAGGAAGAATTTTTGCAGGTTAGTTACTATGATCCTAGTGCGCAATACAAGAAAGGATAGGGATAATTTAAGAGAAAGAGAGGATTAACCCTTTGTTATAGTTGTAGAAGACCAGACCATCTTGCTAAGGATTTTCCTGATAGACAACCTAGTTGTATTTGTTGTAAAGCTATGGACCATGAAGTTCTAGATTTCCCTAGAATGATTCCTAAACTTGAAAGAATGAATATGGAACAAGATAAACATGAGAAAGACTAAAAAATTAAGACTATGGAAGAACCCCAGAAAGAATCAGAGATTGTATCGTCAGAAATAAAAGAAACACTAAATGATCATAGAGATATCAACTTATCAGAGATCTTCAAAGAGAAAGAATGCCTAGAAGTAATAATAAGAGACTTCGACATAGACTGTGTTCTGGACGAGGAAACACATGTGAATTTCATGAAAGAAAGTACTTGGGAAATTTTGGGAAGGATTGCTATGGTTCCTTCATTGGGAGGAATCACATTATTTAGAGGAAATCTAATAACCCTATGTGGAAGACTTACCCAGATATCTATGAGTGCTCATGGAACTTCAACAGAGGAAGAATTTGAGGTTATTAAATTTGTTGAGAACAACTCCCCAATTTTTTTATTGATAGGAAAACCCTGGATTGAGAAAGATCAGATCCAGAGAAGAGAAGAAGAAGTCCTAGAATAGAAAAATCAAGCATTAAAATATTTCATGACTAGGAGAATAGCGCACTTGATAGAGGAACATGAGAACAGGTCGAAGACTAGAAACTTGGGTGTTGAAGTTGAAAGAACATGAGAAAATAGAGCACTTACCCCAGACAATGAAGAAGTGTTACCCTTAAAGCTTATGAAAGATCATCAACAATGTGAAGTTATTATGCCAAGAGAAGATAAGAATCAGAATGGGAAGAGGAACCCAGTAACACAGATCACAGGGAAGAATTCTAGAAATCTTAGCAAGAAGAAAGCAAAGTTGGAGAAATTGCAAGAAGCTTCAGAAAGAACCTCGCAAAAGGAAGGTCTCCATAATTCAAACTTCGTCAGAATATCAGAGCAACTCAGATTAACACTTCACCATGGTGGAGTGATATAACCATTGGAGGCATTATAATCGTTAGATTGACGTTCCTGAATGGATAAAAAAACAATTATGATCAGAAAGCTCCCCATCAGACCGTTGGGATCGCACCATAACGAACAGAACCGCATTGATGAAGGCTTCTTGTCCATTGGAAGGATTTGTTACATCGTTGTCTACTTATCCCGTCGATTGTTGCGACGAGCACACTTTCACAAATTGTATCCAACTAGAGAACTCGTTATTACTGTCTTGTGCTTATTGAGACCTTACCATCCATTCTATTGCATTGAGAAATTTTTCATCAATGTGAGATATTTGATCTTGAGTGTGCATGTCAGACGAGCTCAACGTTGTGGAGAGGAAATTGTAATCGATCTAATGGAAGAGAAAGTGATGTCTGTAGGAGTTAAAGCCTTATTGGAGAGAGGAGTGCAAGCCCCCCCATCGACTGCTTGTGGATCCGGACCATCCCAAGCTGCAGAAGAGAAAAGGACTAAGCATAGAGATGACTTAGCAAACACGAAGTTAATCCCATCCATCCTGCCCAACTGCATCCCACCTCTGGATGGTGTGGTGAGTTGTGATAGTGTCCCAAGGGATTTCGACTACACAGTTATCACGACATACCTCTCGAAGGGCATATGCGCAGTTAGACTGCAAATGGAGAGAATTTTAACTCTGAAGATCAGTGACCATAATCTAGGAGACTGCAAGCCTATGGCATGCTTGTGCCTCACAAGTACTTGAACAAGATGAAGGGGAAGAAATCGAAAATCATTCCCCAACCATGGACCATGAACATTGCGCAGTCCACTATTCTGAACATAATGAAAATATCACATTTTTGAAGGCACCAAGAGGTTAATGCGTGTGTTAAACTCCTATTTTCATGCTTCAACAATGGTTACTTATGGCTAGACAAATGCATCACCATCAATCTGGCATTGATCCATAGGATCACCAACCTAAGTATGCAGGGACTCGACCCACAAGACTTTTACCCAGGGAAGGTTGTAGATCAGGCCCTAGCACATATGATTAAAGATACTTATGGAGATGTAGAGAAGGGAAAGAGAGGCTAAAAGGTAGCCTCCATTCAGAATGGTGTATTGTGCCTTGCTTTCTAGTTGATCGTTGGTAAGCTAGTATGGAAGAATAGACCCACGCAGGTCATGGGGTTTTTCCTTGACCTTGTGGGAAAGTGTGTGGAGGGATTACAGATGAACTAGGCTAGTTACTTAGTCAACCAGCTAGAAGTGGATTTTCGTGAAGCTCAGTATCATGGCTATGAGTTCCACTTTAGCTAGCTCTTGATCCTCATCACATTTACATCTTGGGAGATGCCAAAAGGTGCGACCTTCCATGACATTGAGCCATTCGAGCTACTTGCTGCGAAGTTTACCACGGTCTGGTATTCAAGCGATATGAGAAAAAAGTGGCAGTCGAACACATTATTCCATACCTAATACCTAGAGCTAAAACGAGTTATTGAGTCGTTCCCCTGTATGACACCGAACACTCTGGACAGATTCAGGCCCCTGATGAAGTTTCGCTTAGAAAGGAATTTTATATATATCACTGCCCATAGATGAGAGTAAAGAAGAGTTGCAATCATACTATAAGATCACCAAGGAAGATCTAGAGGAGATCACTAAGGAATGGCTTGCATAGTACCTTATACAAATCGACTAGGCAGAATTGTCTGACCTAGAATTCATTGGAAACCCGGTGGTTACCCACGAAGATTATGATGCACCTAGTAATAGCAGGAAGAAAAATAAATAAGAGGTACAACAGTTGGACAATGTCTCAGAAGAAACTGCTTCAGACTCACCTAGTGGAGGAGGTGGTGACGAAGTGGACAAAGAAGAGAAAGAAGGGGAAGAAGATAAGCAGAAGCAAGGAAAAGTAACACCGCCACAAAATCCCCCTAATGATGCAGATCCACTGAATAAAAGAAAGGTTTCCCCCATGAAACCTACATCACGAAAAAAATCCAAAGCTAGTAATCTGAAGCTACAAACTATGCTCATAGTGGATGACTTCGAATTCATTATCGTAGCTGTGTCAGATGCCTCAAAAGATATTTTTCATATAACTGAAGTAAAAAAAGAGGCTATGTATGATAGAATTGAGACAAAGCTAAGGGGTGTCCAACAATCCCTTCAATCCAGCCACATAGCATCCACTGCACCCCCTCCATTAGATGAAATAGAGTTGGGAGATGATCCTGCCCAAATATGGAGAATAGATGATGCCACTGAAGCTCACCTTCATTGCGTGCAGGAAGAGAAATACCAGGCCACAACGACTCTGAAGAAAGAACAATGAGAGGTGATAAAACAATGCAGGGTTGCGCAGTAGGAGAAGGATGCCCTCCAAATGAAGTTTGAACAGTAGAAAGATCAAATCCAACAAGAGAAGGAACAATTTCTCATGAAACAGATTGGAATCAAAGAAGCAGTCAAAAAAGAACTCCTCTTTGTGATGGGCTTAGAACAATTGGCCAAAGACCCAGTAGAGCATCAAGTTCCAAGGCTATTTGAAGCCATTCAGAAGCCTCAATAGAGAATAATAGATCTATAGCTTCAAACAGTGCCAAGCACTCCGCAGGATGTGCAGGGTCAAAGAGAAGCAACTACTTAGAGTGCAATTGAGAGAATCAAGGCCTTCACCATGGAATGTAAACAACTAAGTGATCGCAGTGCGCAGACTTATGAGAGACTCACTGAGTATCCCGCACTAAAGACATTAAAGTTACAACTCCAGGAAGCCAAGCAACAATCAGCAACAGTTCAGGCATAGTTGAAGCTCTTGTCAGTAGTTGAGAGAATGAAACAATCCCGGGAACAGCGCATTTTCCAACATAAAGTCCATACCATACAAAGAAAATTCATGGAAGTGACTCAAAGGCTCCAGCCAGGCCAGGATGCAGCTTGCCAACTGTTTGAAGAGATTGAAGCACAAGGAGAATAACTAGAACATGTATTCACTATAGTTGAGAAACCATTGGAAGGACTTGTTAACGAGGCAGTTCTTCAGGAGTTCGTCGAGTAGGAGGCCTTGGCACAACAATAGGTCGAAGAATCTTGAGCCAAGATCGAGTATTTTGAGGCAGAATTAACCAAAGAAAAGTGACTTGGGATGAGTCACAACTAAGTGTTGGGGACTTTTTGGCCCTTGAACAAGTTTTGGAGATCCTTGGTCGGTTTGACCTATTTTGTGACTTTGACAGGCTGTCAAAGGTGGAGCGCAAATCGAAGTGGATATTGCGGGATCTCGACCCCTTTTTAAGGAATTTTTGGGTTTGGGGATTATGTAACGGGTATGGGATGTCATCCCATGGGTTTACCCATGTTTAGGCCCTTTTGTAATGTATAAATAGAAAGCTAGGCGATGTAAGTAAGTGTGAAAAAGTGTGTGATGCTAAGTGCTAAGTGCAAGTGATAGTTGTACATACTTTGTGCATACTGTGTGAGACTTGCAAGGCTAAGTGCAAGTAACTGTAAGAGACTATTTAATGGCTTTTTGTGGTAACCTAGCTCGGGGAATGAGGATCTAGTGAGGTTCACGTAGATCTCCTTTCCTCTGCAGAGTAGGATTTTGATGCTATCTGTTTTTAAGAAGATTGACAAGAAGATAATAAAGAAGAGAAGAGTTGGTGGATGTATCCCTAGGCTGGGGGTGAACCACGTATATCTTGTGTTATGGTTTCTTTAGGCATTTTGATTATTGTTTTGTGCCTTTGATGCGATTTATGCTTAGTGTTGTTATCTTTATGACTGTTAGAAGAATCTAATATAATATATTAGTGCTCAGTGATGTGAATGAATTCTAGATCTGATCTATTTCTTTATGCTAAGTTCTTGAATGTATTTAATCTTGTTGAATATTGCGTTGCATTGTAATTAGGGTTTATATACGCTGTGAACAAAGGTTAAGTACTAATGAATGACAACTACTAAGTGCTTTGTTAGAGTATTGTAATCACATATCTGTTTCCCAGCTAAGATTGTAGACACTGGAGTCTTGCAACCACCCCTGCCTCTACCTCGGGTGAGGCTTCAACTGCTTCACAGATGTTTCCAAAAGGGCCGATAGTTAGGTTTTTGTTGGTGCGTTGTTGAAGCGTTGAACCCTGGGTCTACCCCTGTGCCAACAGTCGCTCAAAATAGTAATTGGTGGCCAAGCTCAAAGAAAAAGAATCAGAACTTAACTTGGAATCTGATTCAGAGAATAATGAAGGGAAATATATCATCGATGAAAAACCCATTACTACCATCACAACTAGAAAAATAAAACCAAAATAACCATAGGAGCATGAGGAGGGGGATCACCTTTTCCACTTGCAAATGTCGTTAAAGGGGACCCATCTACATTTCATCGCTGAGAGTGGAGTCAAATGAACTTGATCTCATTTAAGGTTTTCAAGAGATTGAATTTGCCAATGATGTCACACCCCCAGCCATACACCATTGGATGGTTGATCCAAGGATGAGACATTCCATCATACAACAGTGTCGCTTGTCCTATAGCATCAATCCATTCAAGTATGAGGTTTTGTGTGATGTTTCCCCACTTGAATTTTTTGATGTTATTTTAGGACAACCAAATAAATGGAAATGTCATGCTATCTGTGATTCTCATCCCCGCAGTGCCAATATTACTCTAGGAGGTCATCTCTATAGGGTACTACATTTAGATATGACTATTTCCACTTCATTGATTTAAAACAAATAGTGTCGCAAAGTAATTGCTCATACCACAAAGTTTTCCATCTTCATGATATAGTTGGAAGGTGAACAAAAGGTCACTGTGACCTCTACAACATCATCCAAAGAGCTTTACATACACCAAAATCAAGTTGACAA
The DNA here is from genome assembly GCA_032191745.1 of Picea mariana. Classification (NCBI taxonomy): domain Eukaryota; kingdom Viridiplantae; phylum Streptophyta; class Pinopsida; order Pinales; family Pinaceae; genus Picea; species Picea mariana. The sequence goes on along the minus strand of JASDQU010103764.1, from coordinate 222,786 downwards.
GATTGTAGAAGAGCACAAATATATTTTTTCTTCACCTACAAGGGTGCCTCTGCACTACCATATACTTCATTCCATTGGCTTGGTGTTCGGTGCTCCCTTACCCAATGGTTCAATCTATATATAATCCCTTCTGTAGAATGAGAGCCTTCCATATGTTCAACATATTTCCATTGGTCATGACCCTTTTCAGGTGTGCTTCGGGCTCCAACCATTAGCCTCCATTAATATAGCTCTTCTTGCCACATATTCACTAATAGAGTCCTCCCACACTCATACCAAGGTAGATTATGCAACCATATTTGTTGAATATATCCATCACCTCTATCAATAGGTTCATGAAATCTATCCACATGCCAAGTAAAAGTAGGAAATCTACTTCAACAAGGCAAGTGGCTCACCAAAGTTTAGATTCGACAAAAGTTTCCACATCTCCTGAGGGAACTTTATGCAGTGGGGACCATTTCTTCCTAAGAGGGAAGGATTGATACATGTGGATCTCGATGTCCATCCACCTTCTCCATTGAATCAAGATATCTGATCATGTTTTTCTAATAAATCATGATATTCACTCTTTTGATGGGGAATGTAATGCAATTCCAGCTCTGTTTGTAATGTAATGTAATTCCTACATTGTTAATGCATGATATCCCATTAGAAATCCATAATTAAGCATGATTTGGATAGAGTAGTACTAGGATGGTCGGTCTCCCAATAAGTCCTAGTGTCTTACATGCCTAGGGAATTTTTTAAACTTATACCAATTTATCCCACATGCATCATGGGAATTATTCTCCTCTTACTTTCTTATATATAATCGAGGTGAAGAAGGTCCTTTAAGCATGCAATGTAGTGTGATGTAATGCTTATTTTTGAATGAGTGTAGCTGATATCTCTTTCTCTTCATAGATAACTATTGGTAACCCCAAATGAGTTTGATATTTAAACAAGAAATTGCATTTTCTGTAGTTGCCTTCACCTCGATTTCGTAAACCTTTTTCAGAATTTTGAGATAATTATTGGGTTAAGAAATATTTTGATTAATTTCTTATTGTCTGCATTTTCGTTTTGTTTTATGTTTGATTCATGACTGTAAGCATGAATCAAACATAAAACCTAGCCTGGTGTTATAATTTGTATGCCTCAGAATACATCCTTTTGAAGGTCACCATGCTTACATGAGATCTAAATCTAATGTTTGAATGACTTATTTTTGTTTTGGGGTTTTAATCTAGATATTGTATGGTTCAATAGTTTGTGTTCAATTTATTAAGAGCCTTTGATACATTGGTTAGTCCTCTCATGAATTTAATGGTCATATCAATAGACATTCAAATGAATACATGGTTGTTGTACTTGCATCCTTAACTCACCTCATTGGCTTAATGTATTAATGATCCATTCATTGCATACATAGGATTTCGGTACTATGTATGTCTAGCTCTCATTACAAGGCATGGTCAAGTATTTACATTCAAACCCTTGTTGTTTACTCCTACTACCTGTGCTATGATAACACACAGGCTTTGTTATGGTCGTTTCTCCACTATCCATTCGGATTTGTTCCTGTTGCTCCTACCATTCAAACCTAAAACTATTTTGAGTTATCCCTGTTACATTCTGGTTGCATTTTTCATGGCTCCTGTCATTCACTTGGAGCCAAATGGGTTCCAAGATTTACTCTCTCATGACAATGTGATTCGGGACTTAAAAAGGCCAAGGCTAGGATGTTTTCCTAAAAATATTTGAAGGCTATAACCTCCAGGTGGCACAGGATTTCACATAGACCTTCGATGGCTGCAGAGCAAAAATTGGGGACACACAGTTAGAGTTAACCGAGGTGTTTGTAAGTGAAGCAATAGGGCTTCCATCGAAGGGTGAAAAATGGCTCAAAAACACCCAAATTGAAGGAGTACCTTGAATCCTGTTTATGACATCCCAAAAGATCAACTGTTGTGAAAAAGGTATTTCCATTTCCCTAGTTAAACCTAGGTGGCATAGCTTGTTATTGATTCTTAAACAATTCATGACCTGTGAAGGGAGATACAGATTGGTCTTCCTCTACCACATCCGCTTACTCATGCATTTCATTGGTTTTGAATTAGACATGCCATTTTATTTGTTGAGAAGTATCTATAAAATGTCCAAAAGATATAAGAGACAAAGTGTTGATTCAAGTCTGTTCCATCACAGATTGATTAATATTTTGTTGATTCATCACTTGTCGACCCTGGGTGATTGTTGGTATAATTTTTTGGTAAGGAATGGTTTTTCTCAGACTATTCCTACAGTGAACCCTAACTTAGACAAGTCAATGATTGAAATCCAACATGGTATTTCAATCAATGGACCAGACTCTCTTAACATAAACCCTTTAGACGCATCAATGCTAAGTAAGCCTTCATCTACAGAATTTCCTGAGAAAGAGACTGTTGAATTGGGGGTAATTGACCCTCTTATGCCTAAGATTGATGCTATCCTGAATGCTATTGTGAAGTCAGATGTTGAGGAACCTTGTAAAGCAATGAAAAAGAACTGCACAGACTTAGGATTCAAGAACAAAAATGTAGGTCATCTAATTTCAAGGAAATTGAGGAACCGAAACGATGCTCATCTAAGCTCAATTGGTCTGATCGAGGTCGATGAGGTCTCAGATCCTGAAATAAAAAAAAAATTCTAGTTTTGGAAGATCTGGATTGTCAAGGTTACAGGAAGAAAGTTATTATGCCTACTGAACCTTATGACTTTGTGACAATTTTGGCTTTAGACCAATGTGGCATTGTTTCATCTATGTTTTGATTTTTATATTATGATATATTGATATGTTACACAGCTCTAGAGTCTTTATCATATGACATTTCATATTATTGAATTCTTTTAAAGTTTCTCTATAACTTTTTTCACAAATTATCACTGTGATCATTATATCAATTTTAATATCATGATTTACATTTGATGTTTAGTTGACTGATAAAATGAATGTTTTACATTAAGATTTATGTTTTTGTAATAATTCATAATTGTAATATCACTATACATACATGTCTACTATATGGTTCTCATATTCTAGTTGTCAACAAACACTTGGAGTTTATTCAGGAAGCATCAGGGAAATCCTGTCATAGATTTCTCTTGCAGGTGAAGACAATTGGAGTTTCTTTTTGGATCGCACAGAGACATAGAAACAGTATGAAACTAATCTCAAGTTAGATTTATTTCCATTTAATTTCTGTTATTTTACTTATTAGCGAAACAGGACAGTTTTTAGATTGGATTTGACCATCACTCTATCCTTGTTTCATAACATATTAAATTTAAGTTCTTAGATTTATGATTAGAAAACAAAAAATATAAAAAAAATGTGTTTTCTTTATCTGCTTTTGAAAACAGTTACCAAACATTGATTTTGCAAGGTATCCACTAAAAACTTTCAATATGTAATTACTCTGTACATAATGGCATGTTCCTATTTATCTTTCTGTTGAATTTATTTGTAAATAATTAGATTAAAGTTTGTATATTATTATAGTTTTAGAACTAGTTAGTTTATTTCTTTTCCTTGTTTTAGGACCCTAGTTGGCTAACGGAGCCATTAAACCCATCAGAATAGGTCACACCAAATGTCTTGGGTTATGTAGACAACCCCGTTCTAGGTCTATTCTTTCAGTTAACGACAGGTCAAATTTTCCCATCAACAATAACCTACCACTATTCTAACACGTTTGTGTTCTACAATGTTTTTTCTATTTTATTCATTAATAGAATTTGAGTTTCACCATGTTTATGTGTTATCTCCTATCATTTTATTTATATCTCATTTCATTCTTCATATAATTTAGATCAAAGAGATATTGCAAGTTGAAAGAAAATGAGATCATTCTAGGATCTGATAAGAAGTAGTTGAATGAGAGAAATACTTCTTCATATAAAGGAGAAGATGTGTATCTGGAATCAACAAATACATGGTCGGATCATGATGTTTGGTTGATCAACTCAAGTGCATATTTTCATATGATACCTCATAGAGAATGGTTTTTTGAATATGAGAGATATGAAGGAGGAGATGTATTCTTTATGATGACTCGATAACCAAAATTGTTGGGAAAGGATGAGTCCAACTTATGCTACATGATGGGAGGAGTATAACCCTTCCAGGTGTGATACATATTCCAAGTTTTACAATAAATATGGTGTTTTTCATAAAAATGAGTGATTCAACACTTTATTTCATAAGGATAGGTGCAAAATAGTCAGGTGAGAGATGGTCTTAATGAAAATAGTTCATATTGGAACCCTAGACAAGTTGTTAGAGAGTGACGACTTGACTAGGTACAAAAACATTGTTATTAAGTCGAATAAACTCGACTTGAATGTTATTTATCAAGGCAACCCAACCATGTTATGGCACCAGAGGATGGGACATATTGGAGAAAAAGGACTTGGCATGACAAAGGTATAGTCGAAGGTTTTCCTGATTGTAATTTTGAAGTCGGTTTTTGTGAAAATTTCATATAGGAAATACAAAATTGTGTTAGATTCACATATAAAGCTTCAAGAGAAAAATGGATTTTGGAATTGATACACAGTGATGTGTTCAGGCTTGTTTTGGTCCTTTCACTAGAAGAATATATTTATTGTGTTTCCTTCATAGATTATTTTTCCAAGAAGACATGTCTATATTTCCTGAGGAAGAAATCATAGGTTTTCAAGAAGCTCAAAGAGTTTAAATCTCTTGTGTAAAACTAGACAAACAAGAAGATCAAGGTGCTAAGAATTGACAATGGAGGTGATTTTTGTGCTAAGGATTTTGAACAATTCTGCAAACAATGTGGCATAGCACACTAAAATACCACACCATATACCCCACAAAAAATGGATTTGTTGAAAGAATAAATAGTAAACTGACAGAAAAGGAAAGGAGCATCCTAATGGTGTCAAACTTACACAAGAATTGTAGGAAAAGGCAATGAAAACTAAACAAAATATTTGGTAAATAGGTCTCCTTCATAAACAATAGTCTACTCGACTTCCCATGAGGTGTGGTTTGGTAAGAATCGTTTGCTTTCACATATTTCAAGCTTTGGTTTTGATGCATTTGTGCATATTCCTGAGGAAAAGATGAAAAAGTGGGACAATAATGCAGTCAAGTGTATTTTCATCAGCCACAAAGATAGAATGAAAGGATACAAACTATGGGACCTGATTTTGAGGAAAACAATGTATAGTGAAGATGTGTTATTTATCAAATTCAGAGAAACTTACAGGACTAAAGGTCTCAAATGGAAAATAACTAGAGAAGCTAGTGTTTTAGCTAAGGGAAAAAAAATATTCAGTTGAGTTGACTAAATTATATGAAGAGGTGGAACAACCAACTCTAGCTGTAAAGAGGTCTGATCGAGTAATGAAACTAGATGAAAGGTATATTCCACCCAATTTCTTATTTTTATTTGTGTTATATTCCACTAATTATGAGTCCAAGTTGGTCAGAGAGGCAATCAAATTGATAGAGGGTAAACTTTGGAAGGATTCCATGGTCGAAGAAGTGGAATAATTACAAAAGAATGAGTCAATCTACCTAATGGAAGTAAAATCGTTGATAGAAAGTGGGTTTTCAAGAAAAAGATGAATGCAATAGGTCAAGTCAAGAAGTTTAAAGATTGATTGGTAGCAAAAGGGTATTCCTAAGTCAATGGAGTCGACTTCGATGAGATTTTCTCCATTGCTGCAAACTTAACTTCCATTACAATACTAATGGATCTGGTTGCAACATTTGATCTTGAGATAGAGAAAATGGATGTGAAGATAATGTTCCTACATGGGAACCTAGAAGAGGAAATATATATGGTCTAAATAAATCACTAAGTATGTGGTATCGAAATCATCTTTAGTTTGGGATTTGTGAGAAGCAACGATGATCACTGTGTATATTCCAAGGAAAATGGAGTTCATTTCAGATATGTACCTATGTATGTAGATGACATATTGTTGGTTGGAAATAACATGGATGATATAAAATAGGTGAATATGCAACTATCCTTCAAGTTTTTCATGAAGGATCTCAATGCAACAAACTTCATTCTAGGAATGGAGATCAAGAGAGATCAGGAAGCTCGAAATCTTTGGTTAAATCATAGAAAGTACATTGAAACAGTATTGAAGTGTTTCAACATGCAAGATTGCAAGCTAGTCAAGGTACCAATTCCTCTTGGATCAAAATTAATTGTTGAACTGTGTCCAAAGACATACGAAGAAATAGAGGACATGGAACATGTTCTCTATGCTAGTGTTGTCGGTAGTCTGATGTATGTGATGGTCTATACTTGACTAGACATTGTTTATGCAGTGGGAGTATTGAGCAGGTATATTTCAAAACTTAGGAAAGAGCACTACCTGGTTGTCAAGAGAGTTTTTAGGAACTTGTGTGGAACAACAAAATATGTTATCTTCTACCAAGAGAAACATGAAACGGGTAGGGAAATAAATGTACATGGCTTTGTCGATGTCAACTGGTCTATAGATTTGGATCGATGAAGTTTGACCAGTGGATATGTGTTCAAGATGTTAGGTGGAGAAATCAATTGGATAAGTAAGTGAAAAATAGTTATATCTCTATCAAAAGTAGAAGATGAATAGATGGTAGAAACTCATGCAAGTAATGAAGTCGTATGGCTACATCGATTGTGTTCAGAGATTGGGTTTGAGAAGAATGTTATGGAGATAAATTGCAATAGTCAAAGTTCAATATTTGTGTCAAGGAATCTATCTTGCCTTTCCAAGATGAATAATATTGTTGTACAACACCATTTCATGGGAGACATTGTGGAAAGAAAGAAGATGTTGTTGGATAAAGTAGACACTTTGGAAAACATAACAAACCCTTTGACCAAGTTTGTGAGTTAAAGTTCTCTTGGTGTAGAGAGGAAATGGGAATTACCTTCCTAGGTCGGTGAACATAATATCATGTTCTCATGTATCATCAAATAAGACAACAAGTGGGAGAATGTTGGGCTATTATATTCTTTGCAGTGAAATAACAGTCAACCCACTTGATACTCAAGGTGGATCGACCAGGTGATGAATCAACTGACAAGTCAAGTTGAGTCAATGGTTAAGTCCAAGGTCAAGTGGTTGACCAGAAAGTTGAAGTTTGAGTGGTCAATCAGAAATTCGAAGGTCAAAGTGGTCAACCAGAAGATTGAAAGGTCAATCAATAGGAGGTCGACATGAGTTCAAGTTGAAATTGATTAGAGACCAACTGGTATCTGAATGGTAGTTGACTATAATAGAATCTCAATATTCATGATATTGTATCAAATCATCCACATGGACCTATAACCATATTTAGGCACCATTATTTAGGATTTTACAGGCAATATAACCTATAAATATGGCGTGTTGTATATGAAATAAGTTGATGTTGCTAGTAGTAGCTTGGTCATGTTGATGTAAGCCAAATTAGCAGTAGGTTTGTTCTTGTGTAAATAAATAGGGTAGGATCAAGATTATGTATTAGGTGTATACTAAGGTTAGTCATGTAACTCTTTATTCTATGAATGAATAAGACAACAAGAGAGAAGAAGATGCTCAAAGAATGCTAGTTTTTCTGGTTAAGGGTTTCCAGGGTAAAATCTTTATGCACAATGTGTGTTTTTCATTGATTATTTCTTCTTACATTTGTCTTAAATTTCATGGTTGGTTTATTCTAAGTTTTATTTCTCTACAATATTTGACAGGTGCTCAAATTGACATCTTTATAGAACCCATCTAACACTTTTTGTACACCTTTTTCCCCATTTCCATTTCCATATTAATGCACTTTTCATCCACAATGATGCATTATTGGTTAAGGTATAATTACTCTCCCAACATTCCATTTCAATACTTATTCTTATTCATTTTCATGAGATGATTACCTTTTGTGCTAACCGTGGTATACAGGAACAAGGTTGCACAGGTACCTTCCCAACACAAGAGTTGCAACCCACGAGTATGAGTTGCTACAACTCCTTGCTCAAGCGAAGTTGCTGCAACTCTGATTTGCTGACACCATTATTGTGATTCTTATCATTGCTACAACTTTAGGTGTTGCAATTGTCATTGTTGCAACTCTCAATGTTGCAAATATCAGTTATATGACTCTTTTCATGCTACAAATCTCACTATAGGACTGTTGTTGCAACTTGGAGTTGGGTGTTGCAACTTTGTGTCTATCGTAACATCTCATCATTCAACCACACAATTGTCATCTAAGGATCGGATAGTCATCCAAAAACCCACGTAAGAACGTGACAAAAGAAATATGGTGCAAGAAAGGAATAGACAACTCAACCACCACTTTCCATGGTTGATTTAGTCAACACACACTTGATTTTTTTCATCTTTTGGAGAAAACAATGTAATGAGATGAGACAGATCGATTCTTGTGGATATCCATCAATTTAATTGATTACTTTAGGTAGAAATTATTGTATAAACATCCCTAACTTATCTGAGCCAAGGGAAAATGGAGAAAAGCATCAAAAAGTGTGTAAACAACATTGTATTCATTTGCACATTTTCATTTAATTTGAAGTTTCATTTCGTTCTTTTCCAACTAATGGTGTGTTTAGCACTTGAGCACTTACTGCATTCATAGACCAGTACCTTTTCTAAGGAGGTAGGGATCCCTCCTTAACTAAGTATTGTTTGTATCTTATATATTTTGTAGAAGCAGTCATAACATCATTTATATATTTTCATTTATTTCTAGCCATTCCTCTATTAACATCTTGTTGATTGTTGTAGCTCAATGCTAACATTGTAGGGTATTGTTTTTTGATTGATGAGTGAATAGTTGTAGCATCCTTTCCATATTTACATTTATTTGCAACAATTCCTCTATTAACATCTTGTTGAATGTTGTATCTCAACACTAACGTTTCATGGTATTGTTTTTTGTTTGATAAGTGAGTATTTGTAGCGTCTTTTCCATATTTTTCATTTATTTCCAGCAATTCCTCTATTTAACCTTGTTGTGAATTTAATATTTCCTTTGTTGCAATTCTGATTGATGGAACCTGTGTTGTTGTGACTCCTTCTCGTCCAACCCTTGTTGTTGTTGTTGCAACTCTCATTACTAAAACTATGTTTGTTGCAACTCTCATTACTAAAATGAAGTTGCAATGTGTTGTGCACAACTTCTATTCAATAAAATGAAAGGCCCAACAGGCTCTGACCACAATCTTTCACTTTCTCTGAGTCAAGTCTTCATATTTTTCATGGTCTCTGGGTTATATTGTTGTTCTTTCTTTCCTTCTGGTTCCGAGTTGCTTTCACTTCCGGCTTCAGATTTTTCTTCTTTCTCTTCTTCAAATGAAGGGCCCAAGTCAAGTATGAGTTTGAGGGATCTCTTCCTGACCTCTTGGAAGTTATCCAATTTATCTTGCTACTTCCTGGAAAGTAGTGAAGCTTCAACAAAAAATTGTTGGGTGGATTTCGTGATGCACTATTTTGGCTTTGACTCAACTAAGGAATTCCATTATGAGTCAGCAATGGCATCTAATTGATGCATATGTAGGTATGTTGTATGAACTACAGGTTGAATCGTAGCTATTTATTGGCAACGGTTTGGGATTCATATAATGCATTCAACTCATTGTTCGTTTGTTGGATTTTGTCGAATTTTTCCTATTGTTCTAGTGGATACAAGGTGTTGGATGCTTCTACGTTGAGTGATTGGATCTTCATGCCCAATTCCTCCAATCCGTGGTTGTGTCTTGAAAAGATTCCCATCCAATCACTTACCTCTCTTAATATCTTTGTGCATTTGGGAGTCTATTTGTGCAAGGTTTCTCTTGCATTGTTCCCTTCCAAGATAATTTTCCCCATTGTCTCTCGAAGATTCTTGTTGTCTCACAGTTGTTCCTCAATACTTTCTTCTCTTTCTACCAGTTCTGACCAAGCTACATGAATTAACTCAATCTGCTCCACATGATCACTTGTTGTGCTAGACTTTGGGATCTGAGGCACTGTCTTCCTCATCGTCATCCAAGACTTAGAGATTTTTCCACCTTCTTCTCAACCTGAATCTTGGAGTTTTCCTGATGCGTCCTTTGTTCTTTCAGAAGGAGTCCTTCCTATTTCCAGAACTCTTCTTCTCTTTCATCCTATTGAATTATTTGTTCCAGTTATTCAGTTGAGGCTCTAATTACTCCTACCAGTTGTGTTGTTGGTAATTGTATGAGCTCACTCGATGAAGCGACATCCATGGGTACTCAAAATTGCAATGTCAGTCCACTATCCATCGATTATGTAGAGGGTGTCTCCACCTCTTCTTCTCTTGGGGATGGACCTTGTAGTCGATGTGCAAGTCGAGGCTTCATTTCTGTTGGGAATTGAGGAAAAGATTTTTTCATGGCCGGGTAGAGATGCAATAGTTTCAGGCATAACTGTGGGTTATGAAATATTGGTTCCAGTTGTTCATGAAAATATGTTGCGCTCTGCCCCAATGTAGTTTCATATTCCTTATGAACCTTCTATGCTTATGCCTCCTTCTGTAACAAATTTTCTGGGGTTCTACTTCTTTGGATGGAAATATTAACATTGAATATTGAGAGAGGACGTTGAGGGCTTAGAACTTGCAGTAGTGGAACAATTTGACTCTCCGTTGAAGGAAGAGTTTCTTGACTAGGTATGAATGGAGTGACTGATTGTATCAAGACTTCACAGGTCAAAGTAATGTGTTCTAGTACATTCTCAAGTAGGACGGGGAGATCTAGTTGCATGGGCTTAGGTGAAGTGGTTTGGGGTTGAATGGTCATGTCTTGTGGTGGCGATGGGGGTTGTGGGGGTGATGGGGGTCTCTCAATGATTTTGGTTGTGGATGTAGTGGTATCTGGTTCAGGATTGTCTTGGATGTTAATCATTGTTTCATCAGTTCAAGTGGCTGCTCGAGTATGATGCATGGTCAAGGATATTAGATGGGGGTTCAAAATATTCACTGGGGAGAGCCATGTCCTCGGTTTCTTAACTAATGGATCTCCTATTAAAGAAGTGGCGAGGATGTCATTGAAATCTTTACCTGATAACACGACATGACTAGAAGTTGTGGAAATATAGGAAAAATCCTCTTATTGTGTTCCATAGGTTATACATCCTCTTCAGCTTATGAATCCGTCGACATATGGACCTTTTGTTTCTTCTCTGTTGGGCCAGAAATGTGCACTACTCCTTCTTCCTACCCCTTTTTCTTCAAGAGTTCTATAGGAAAGAGGTAGTGCATGCCATATTTGTGTGGATTTCACTTGACGCCAATCCACAAAATGAATTATTTGTCAAATGTTTCCTCATCTAGGTAGAAGGGGAGCAACCTTGAGTGTAAATATTTCAATTTTGTGTGCCTCGTCCAAACAAGAGTGTTGTGGCAGTTCAAGCCAAAGACGATATTCCAGGTGTTTAGTTTCAACAAATCTTGTGGTATGCGCCACCGTTGAGTTGCATCAATCAATAGATTGTACCACTTTGAGAAAGAGGCATTGTTGAATTCATGGTTCTCCTAATCCTCCCTTGAGTGCCAAGGTTCGAACACTTTGGTAAGGAGACCTTTTTCCGCTAGTCCCAACTATCTCCCCATGGGTGGATTCCATTTCCACATGGAAAATGCTACTAGTAGGTACCCATATATAAAGGTTCTACATTTCTCCTAAGCTTCCTCACAAGCTACCAGGAGTTCCTCTAGTAGGTAGATGCACCAGTTGAGTACAAATTCGTTTGTGAAAAAATGAACTACAGAAAGCACATCTAAGGTGCATTAACCTTTGTAATAGGAACACATGTCCTTGCTTGCAATTATATAGCAATTCGTTCGAACTATTTCTATAATAATTGGGTCAATATTTTTTTTTCAATCACCTCTCTATGTGTGGAACTTCTCATATAGGATAACCTCTCCTTTCTTCTTCCCGTGCTTGCTCGGGACTTGGAATCCTTTGGTGACATCCTGACCCTCGAGAGATAAGTCAATGAGCTGGTGGATGTCGTGCGCATGAATCAAATAAATTTCGTCGAGCCATAGGATTCTGTCATGTACACGGTTGATCAGGAATTTCATGCAGTGCACAACCTCGTTAGTGGTCCCGAAAATTGGTAAGTCTCTAAGGTTTGATAAATTCATTTTGGGGACAAATTGCATGCCTATGATATCATCTAGAACCAATTCCCAAAAAACATCAATGTTCATCTATGGGAACAACACTTTTTCTACCAAATCAAGGTCCAAAAACTTTACTTGCTCTATCTTCCCTTTGACATCCCCAAAAATATTGATCTGAGGGTCATACAATTCGTTTAGGATTTCTTTGGGAGATAAAATCCGACCTCCTTTTTCTCTCGGCATGGTAGCTCTGAAGTGTTGATATGTTGGGTAAATCAAGGTCATCTTTGTAATAGGAGAATGAAAAGCTCTCAGGGTATGCGCAATAGCATAAATTTCAAAATATGGCTAACAACAAACAATGACGATTGCTCGTGCATTGACAGGGTATTATAACTGGATAACTGGAAATATTTTGTAAGCGCACATAAAGACACTCATTATTAGGCCATAAAGATGGTTTTAGTCTTAGGTGTCTAACGAGAAGGATAACAGGGTAGGATCTATCAACTGATCTTAGATTTTAATGAACAGACTGACAAGGACATGGTCGAGCTAAGGGGATTATCCTTTTAAC
>JASDQU010103764.1:145439-202599 GCA_032191745.1 Picea mariana | reverse complement strand
TGTTACTATCGTTCCTGCATTTTGAACCTGCTCCATATAGAACTTGGTGTATAATTCAGAACCCCTGGATTATTGAATCGGATTGCTGCATAGATGAATCTGCGGCATCAAGAGACCTGCGATTATGAATCCGTGGCATCAAGAGATATTGAAGTTGAATCTGCGGCATCAAGAGACCTGCGATTATGAATCAGTGGCATCAAGATACATGAACTCATGCCTTTCATTATTGAAATGAATATGAAGCAAATAGCACTGAAGCTGTCGCATTTACTGGTTCAACTTAAATGTATTACGAGTCAAAATGTTAAACCCCTGCATCTTCATAAGAATGGGTGCTCCCATCTAAAGCACAGTCAAAATGTAGCTAGCTCGGAAAAACGTTGAGTAGTATGTACATAATTTTTGCTTGAACTTAAATTGGCTTTGCTATTACCTTGACTTCTCCTGTCGCTTGCTTCCCTGCTACTGGTGCTGAATCCGCGGCATCAAGAGACATTGAAGTTGAATCCGCGACAGCAAGAGACCTGCGATTATGAATCCGCGACATCAATATACATGAACTCATGCCTGCTATTATTTATATTCTTTTCCGTGTACTTTCATAAAAACCAGCAAGTGTATCAATTCTATTAATTTATTCTATATTTTAATTATTTAAAAACACATTTCAACTCGAAGATAACAATATTCTGACTGTAGAGGCCCACCGTCGATTAGTCATGGTTCATGTAAAACAGGTGAGCAAGTGGTCACTCTCAGCTGTTGTGATTTGAAGCAGTTCTCGAGTAACCTTTTTCCAAGAAAAAATTATCTCAAATTTCAAATTTATATGAAGTATAATTTTTTTTATATCAAACAGTTTCAAGAAACAATCCCAAAACAATCTAAAAATATGGAAACTGGAAAATACAACAGAAATACTGTAATACTAGAATAGGCAGAAGAAATTGAGCACAGTGCAGGCTGAAATACTAGAAAAATGCTGCAAAGGAAATCTGACAGAAAATAAGCACAGTTCAGGCTAAAAACTCAAGCTGAAACTGCAATAGATGCAATTTACCCTTCATCATCCCTTGGCAGTTCGAAGATATTAATGCATGAGGACTGGCTTTCCATTCCACTGTCCTAGTGGTATACCTCTAATAGAAGTTGAAGGAAGGTTTTAGAGTGACCTTGAACTAGCATGCCCATTCATTTAATTTATTTTATATTTTTTATAAAACTCAAATGATATGTAATTTATGTGTGGGCATTGTATTTCTTTGTACCTGTAGTAGGAAAGTAAGGCACAATAATTAAATAAAATGCATGTAAAGTTGAGTTATTATCAATAATATCAATTACTTATGCATTGTTTGTATGGTTTATTTTTACATTATTAGTTAAAGTGTTTCTTTAATAAATTTGAATCCTAAACTAAAACCTAAGCCTAACCCTAAATACTAACCTAAATCATTTATTAACATTAATATTTAATCATCATATATTAATAATTCTAATCTTCAAAATAATATTATTATTAATCTTAAAAGTAAGTAATATTATTAAATACTAACCTTGATCATTTGTTAATATTAATATTTAATCATCATATATTAATAATCTTAATCTTCAAAATAATATTATTAATAATCTTAAAAGTAAAGTAATTATTAATGTTTAAATGTAATATATTATTAATGTATTAATTTTATAATGTGATAATATATTATTAATATAAAACCTATTAATAGTAATGAATAAATATAAAAAACTATTCATAGAGTAATAAATAAATATAGAATAATATAACAATAACAAGTTAATAACAATGAATAAATATAGTAATCTAGCAATAACGTCATAAATAAATATAGAATAATATAGTAGCAAATAAGTAGTAAATAAATATAGTAATACTAGGTATTACTATTTATACAAAGTAATAAATAAATATAGAATAATATAATAATCCTATGTTTTACTATTTATCCAAAATAATAAATAAATATAGAATAAAATAGTAATAGTAGGTTTTACTATTTTTTGAAGGAAATAATTAATAAGGTTCAATAAATTTATAAAGAATAATTTATTAAACTTTTACAATAAATAAATAAAGTTCAATAATCAACATTTTAAACTTTAAAATTTTATGTTTAATAAATTTAATAAAGTTTTAAAGTTTTGTAGATTTAATGGGATATATTTAATCATTTTAGACAACTTAAAATAAAATAATTAAACATTTTCTTTGTCAACTTTTCTTGTTTTTAAATATACATAATTATGTTTTCAATAACTATATAACATTAGTTTTATAATTGATGATATTAATTTTATGCAAATACCCAATTAATTAATAATGTTACAGTGATGTTAATATTAATCTTATATTAATGTTAATAGTATTGCCTTGAAGATCTTTCATTAATAATGTTATGTTAACAATGTGACATTAATTTTAATAATATTACACTAATCTAATGTTAATATTGACTAAACAATCAATATAGTTCTTGAGGAAATAGTGAATTTAAATCTTTATTATACAATCAATAAACATCAATGCATTTAAATCTTCATAGCAACAATAAACACCATGAATTATAATGCTTGAACACAATTAATTCTATATCAGTTTGACAAATATTTTATTCTTAAATGATATTAAACATTGATGAATAGTTTATTCTTAAATGGAAAGACAACCCAATAATTGTCAATATGGCTCAATCCATTCAATTTATTCATCTTATTACATTTAAAATGTCACAATATGGGTTAATTTTAATGTTTACTTCTTAATTTATGAAAGTGAAACTTAATCTCTCGCATTTTTACTCCTTAATTCAATGCCATCTTCTTGTATATCAAAAATATCAATGTCAACCTCATAAAATTATTGCTCTCTAAATGTGGCTATGTGACACACTCTTCAATGTAAACTACAAGACCAACTTCAAACAAAAAATATATTTCTCTTGAAGTCTCTTAAATAATGCTAAGTTAATGACAATCATTTTTTCACTTTTAAATCGTGCTCCTATATCACATTTTTTTAGAGTGAACCTCTTAAAATATTACTATTAAAGTCTCTCATTATGCAATAACATTGAAGTTGAATTCAACGATTTGCTTGATTATAACTCTCATAATGTGCCATTTTCTTTAACTCATCCTCCTATTTTGTTTCTCTTAAAATGGGATAATGTTTTATAAAATTTATCTTGACCATACTAAAAACTTATCCCAACGCTGCAACCTAACGAACATAGTAATATTGAATTGTGACAAACACAGTAATGTTGAAATGTGATGAACATATTAACATCGATGTGACGAACATAGTAATGTCACAATCTCACAATCAATGCAATGTCTCTATGTGATGAACATTGCCCTGTTGTTGGAATCTGAAAAGCCATCCCTTATGTCGCAATGTGACGAACATAGTAATGTCGCATTCTGACAAACAATGTAATGTCGCAAACATAGTAATGTTGCAACATGATGAACATAGTAATGTTGCAATGTGACGCAATATGATAACCATATAATGTTGTGACGCAATATGATGAACATATAATGTTGTAATGTGACACAATATGATGAGCATATAATGTTGCATGAACATTTAATGTGTTGCAATGTGACCAACATGTTGCAATGTGATGCAATATGATGAAGATATAATGTTGCATGAACATTTAATGTGTTGCAATGTGACCAACATGTTGCAATGTGACACAAATGTTGCAACACATAATGTGTTTCAATGTGACAAACATGTAATGTCGCACTGCGATGCAAATATCATGTTGTCGCAATTTGATGCAAATATTCTTTCATCACAATGTGAAAAAAATATCATGGCATCACAATGCGATAACCATAGTATTGACGTCACAATGTGACAAACAAATGTGACAAACATAGCCTTCTTGTCACATTCTGAAGAACATGGCCTCCTCATCACAATGCGATGCAAATATTATGCCATCTTAATGTGACGCAAATATCATGTGATAGCAATGCGATGAGTATAACCTTGTTGTCACATAGTCATGAACATGGCCTCCTTGTCACAATGTGATGTAAATACCATGTTGTAAATGTGATGCAAATATCATGTCACCACAATCGTGTCATCGCAATGTCACACAAATATCATATCGTCTCAATGCAATGACCATAGCCTTCTTATCACAGTGCAACGAACATAACATCGTCCCAATTAATGCATTAAGGCTATGTTCAACCTAGGCTATTTACTAAGGCTATGTTCGACCTAGTATATTTAATAAGGCTATGTATTAATACTTTAATAATGTATTATTAAAATGTATTAGTGTATTAATGTATTAATAAATTAATACAATACATTATTAAAGTATCAATTAATTAATAAGTTACATGATACATTAATGAAAATCAATACTTTAATTTAGACATTACATTATTGTAATGATGCATTATTTATGTATTAATACTTTAATAATGTATTACTATTTTATTAATGATTTAATGCACTAATAATTTACAATATACATTAATGTATTAATGTCATCCATAGTGATGGTCATGGCTAGCCATGACCTTCTATAGAAAACAATTGTCAAACATGGTTAACCATTGTGAACCATGCTCAACCAAGGTCAATCATAGTGAAGGGCATGCATACTGAACTTCTAGGGAAGTCAACAATGGTCATGTTCAACAAAATTTAACATTGGTCATGGTCAACCATAGTGAACCATGGCCATTGCCAATTAATGTATTAATAATTTAATAATGTAATATTAATGCATCATCCCAGTTACTAACATAATAATGCTGAAATGTGATGAACATAGAGGCATCACAATCTGAAAAACATAGTAACGTCCCATTGTGTTGAACATAGCCTTGTCATTCAAATGTGACGAACATAGCCCCACCATCACAATGTGATCAACATGCCTTATCATCACACTATGACAAATATAGACTTGTCGTTGCAATGTCATGAACATAGACTCGTCATCGAAATGTGACACAAATATCATATCCTCGTAATGTGATACAAATATCCTGTCATCACAATGTGATGAACATAGCCTTGTTGTCACAATGTGTTGAACATAATCTTGTCTTTTGAATGTGACAAACATAGCCTCGCCGTCGCAATGTGATGAAAATTGCATTATCATTGCATTGTGGCAAACAAAGCCTTATTATCACACTGTGAAGAACATAGCCCTATCATTGAACAATGAATAACATAGCCTTATCATCACACTATGACAAAGATATCCTGCAATGTGATGAACATAGTGTCATCGTCCCAACGTGATAAAAACATCATGTCCTCACAATGCGATGCAAATATTGTATCGTCACTGTAACGACCCTAGTTAGATAAATGTTTAAAGATTATAAAGTAAAACTAATTAGGGGATTAATTGTGGTAACAAGTTATTAATTAAACAAAGATGATTTAATTATCTTAATAAAGTGAGTTATTAATTAATTAAAGGATATCATTGTGGTTAACTAAGTAATAATTTAACTACAAATCACATTTAATGAGCTAAGAAATAAATCCAGGAGATCAATGATATATGATATAAAATGGTTGAGTATGCAACAAGGGATAGCCTATGAATCCCGAGAAGATAAAACATTAAAGGAAGGATAAGGGATAGGCACGGTGGTGGTTGAGGAAGTAACTTCATGAGTTGGTGAAGGGGAATAAGGGAGGAAAGGAGGTGAACGTGAGGGGTATTCGAGAGAGGATGGATTCTGGGAGGATTATGAGATTTGTGGTGAGAAGAGAGTTTTTGGCTGTGGCCTTGATCAGTTGAGGCACTGAGTTGCTGGAGTTTTTGGGAACGGGGGCTAGGATATCCATAGATATCCTGGAGCTAGGTAGTTTTCCTAGTTGGCAGGGAGGACAGTAGGTTTGGGAAGTTATTCTTGGTTTTTGGCAGGGTTGGTCTATGCATTAGACAGCAGGAAGGCAACAACAAAGAAGCAAGGCAACATAAATTAGCATCAGAACCAGGTTATTTGTTAAGTTATGTATTTATTTCATTCTGCCATGAAATCATTATTCATTGATAAATCTAAGTTACTGAAGTTGCTTTTATGAAAATCAATATTATGCTATGAAGTTATTGTCTCAGTTTATGAAATAAATTGCTTATGAAACTTAATGATATTTAGATATATATGGTTGTTACACATGGTATTAGAGCGTCTTTGTTCAAAATCTGGGCCTAAGGGACAAAACCCCAAATGCTAACTCCAGGCACGCTTAACCTGTAAGAAAAACACATCAGTTGCGTTTTAATAGATTATGACAAGCAACATTCAGCTTGACCCAATATGACTGATACAGTATCTGAAAATATACAGGTAGCACCCCTACATCACCCAAGCAAATAATCTCATATATCACAAGCGACAGCTTTAGGCAATACCCTCTAACTAGATCGTGAATGGATAATACAGTCTTAGTCTGAATATTTAAAGGAACGCCCTTTAAAATAAGTGGCAACAAACTAGATAGTTTGAAGGATCACTTCCCAAGAAATGGCTACCCTTAAAGCTATTAAGCATGAAAAGAGAACTGGTAATATAATTTTATTTGAACAATACTTGTCCATGAATTTTCCAGTAAGATTGACACCTGAAATCGAAGAAAATATCGAGGGAAAACTTCTATCGAAGGCTTGAAGTTGGTAAGATTCGATAACTACACAAACTGCACCAAATAAAATGCAAGAGGATATTCACAAGACCTGGGAACTGCCAATGCGAAGAAGGAAAAAGGGGATTCCGAAGAGATGCAGGAAGTGTGTAAACTGCTTGCCTATATTAGTCTCGATAAATTTTAAATAATGTAAAAATCTCAAGAACAATAGGCCAATATAAATTTTAACTGTGCCAAAGAGAGAAATTTCTACACCACGTAGAGTTTCATGTAACTAATCATTATCCCAAAGGAGAGCTGTCTATTACGCAGAAGAATGGATCTAGGCCATCATATCTCGGGCGGATCCCGTCAGCCATTCGATCTATCGAAGAAGCGGAAAGGTTACGGTCGCACTGGGAGTCCAAGCTCCAGGGGCCATGAATCGTTGGATCATGGACCAGTTATCCGTTAGCCGTTGGATCGGATA
The DNA here is from genome assembly GCA_032191745.1 of Picea mariana. Taxonomy (NCBI): domain Eukaryota; kingdom Viridiplantae; phylum Streptophyta; class Pinopsida; order Pinales; family Pinaceae; genus Picea; species Picea mariana. The sequence goes on along the minus strand of JASDQU010103764.1, from coordinate 195,451 downwards.
GAAGTCGCATGAGAGTTCCCATCGAGATTTGAAGGATCGAGAATTCCAGGGTCGAGTGTTTTTCAACAACTGAAACCCCGAAACCCTGGGAAGATCTGGGTCGTCCATCTGTTGGGACAGGTGGCAAGGAGTCGAGAGTTCATCGATATTCCAGAGCTTCAGGAGTCAAGGATCTTTGACCAGGAGAACCCCAGAACGGCGAAGGAGTCATAGTCGTAGGATCTCAAGGAGGACACGTGTCACGTGACCACCAGATCGAGATTTGGTCATCGGGGTACAAGTAAGTGAAGGTTCCTAGATTTGTAAAGTAGCAAACCCCGAGAGTTGATTTGAACCATCCATCATTTAGGACGCGTGTCAGAACCCTGGAGGGAGTCAGGAATCGGGGAATCACATTTTTTGAGCACACAGAAATATTTTCACATGGAATCGTGATCCGTGATTTCCCGACAAGATCTGAACCGTTCATTTTGGAGGACACGTGTCAGTATATCTTGAGGAGTTGGAGATCTGCGCCATCGGAGAAAACCCGGACAGGAGAGTTGTGTGGGCCACAGGTGGGACTAGTGGAGGACAGGTGTCAGCAACCTGGGCAGAGTAGAGAATCGCTATATCGGAATTCCTGAGGACAAGGAACTCGAGACCTTTCGAGTCCCAAACCCCAGAGGAAATCGGGATCGTTCATATTAGAGGACGCGTGGCAGAGATCTGCACCATTGGAGGAAGTCCCGACAGGAGGTCGTCCATCGGGCCATCGTGGATCGGGAAATCACGAATCTCGTGGACAAAGTATCCATGCACTACGAAATCGTGAAACACGATTTCCCAATGGGCCGAGGGACAATGGGGCCCATGGAAGGGTCAACAGTGGACAGGTGGAAGATTGCATCACGTATCGGGATATTGCGAGTTTCGTGGACAAATTGTCCACGCACTACGAAACTGAGAACTCCAAAACCCCGACGTAATTAACTTAATTCTTAAACCTTCGTTAAAAAGGATTAATTAATTAATGTTTTAATTAGGCCTTAATTACATCACGAAATCAAAGATCGGGGTTTCACGATTCTTTGTTACGGAAAACCCTGAATCCCGATTTCATTAATAGTTAACTCGCAAAAGATAAAGTTATAACCCACTTTAAATAAAATTTTAAGGGGGCGCTGAAAATTTATATTTTTAACTATTCATTGTCCACAGGTAAACAATAAATGGCTTCACAAATTTTAGAAGTGATGAAATTCTTGCTCGAGGAGGACAGAAACCCCGATGGGGAGCCATAAGGCAACGGTCACATAGGAACCGATCACATGGACCTTGGCATAGCCAAAAAGGGGCAAACGCACAAGGAAGAGGCGTATCGGGATATCTGGATATTGGGAATCCCGTAGACACGAGGTTCATGCAATTCGATATTGCGATACCCGAAACACCAATGAGGGACAAGGCTATGGCCTTATGGTATAATGGTCATATGGGCCAAGAGCTTAGCCGGTGGGCTAACGCACAAGTACCGCATCGGTAGATCGGTAATTGGGAGATTGCGAGGGCAGAGGTTCGTGACAGCAGAAGTCGCAAAACCCCGAATCCCGACAGAGAGTATGACGGTGGTCACATGGGAAAGGGTCGTATGGGCCCAGAACATAACCAGGAGGGGCTAAAGTCTGAAGGAAGTGAATCATCATATCGGGGATCATGGATCCCATGGACAAGGGTATCAGGGTGTTGAAAACCTCGAAATCTTGATAAGGGATAAGACTGCGGTCATAAGGAGAGGTCGTGGGGAACACTGGCATAGCTTGGAGGGCTAATGCGCTAGGAGCATATCGGGGATCGGGGAATCGCGAGTCCTAAGGACTTATGAGGTTCGACATTTAGAACCCCAAAACTCTGATGAAGGATAGGGCTGGGGTCACATGGAATGACGGTCATATGAGAGGGATGTCTAGCCTGGAGGGCTAGCACATAAAGTGCCGTATCGGTGAATCGACAATCCGAAGTTAAAGGAACATAAATTCTCGAAATTGGGGATTATGAAACCTCGAAGCCCGATAAACAGGATTCCTAAGGGGAAATTTGGGGACGGTCCGGGGCAGAGGCCATGAAGAAATGGGAAAGACCTGAGGGTCAGATATTGACCAGTGATTCCCGGGGGGAATCCAAAGATCCGCTTCGGCTCGGTTGATGAAATTGAATGATCCTGTATACCCATATAAAAATATATACACATATAACAACAGGTATACACAGATGAATGAATTTTTTTATACAAAAGAAATAAACCGAAAGAAGAACACCAAAATCCGTACAGAGCTGGAATTACAAGCAAAGCATTTTAGTTCGCACTGGAAAAAAAGTATATATATAATATGAAATTACCATTCATTACCACAACATAATTAAGGTTCATGCAAATTCTTGACTCAATCAACTCAGTGTTCTTCATGAAGTTAATGAATCTATGCACAAGCTGGCGGACTGAATCGTACCTCTTACCATACCTAAGGGCAAACTCTGCAAAAGTGTACAGACAAGGGATTGCTTCCCAACATTTCAAAGAGACTGGGCTCCAAGTCATGGATCTTGTCAGTAACCACATCAATATACTTTGTTTTTGCAAAACGAACTGGAACAAATGCAACAATAACCAGCGCTAGCGAAGTGCTCAGAACAACGATGAGGATGTGAGCCATGGCAAGGGAGATCCAGGAAACCTCTGAACAAAGAAAGGCAGATCTGTGGAGGAGAAAGGATGACGCTAGGAAGGTCTCAGTGAGTGAGAAGGATGCGTAGGGATTCAAAGAGCTGACAGGTGTATAATTGGGGGTTAGATACGAGGGAGCTTGAGGAAGCCAGACGAGCACGTGGAACCCATGCATGCCCGAATCCTTGTGTGTATGTTTAATTATTTTTATATATATCTTAAAGTGTTAAAAATAATTTAAAATAAATTAAATAATTTAGTATAAATAATTTATATATAAATAAGGTCAAGTTTGTTTAAATTAAAGTAAGGTTAATTTGGGTTAAATGAGTGTAATAATAACTTTAAATAAATTATTTTATTTAAGTGTAAGGTTAATCTACCTTAAAGTTCAATGTTAACCAAGCTTAGATGCTTAATCCTAACCCAAACCTAGCCAATCCCCTAATGGAGTAATGTATGTTTACAGACAAGTAAAGAAAACTTACGCCTAACCCTGTTTCTAAGTTTAAGTAGCACCAATTTGAAACGTCCTAGAACTCACCCTGACAACTTTGAGGTGATGCAGGTTAAAGTATATGAGATGGTCAGGACTCGAAGGGGTCGAGGCAGAGGAGCATCGTCACGGGCACCGCCAACACCACCAACACCACCACCACCATCGCCCAAACTAGCCCTCATACTGTGCTCTTTGGAAGCCATTAATGAGACTTTAAAGGGGCGCCAACCGGCAGGGACTGAAGTGGAACCTCCACCATCTGGAAAAGGTAACCCAGAAGCATCAAGGGATTCAGGGGGAGGACTTCCACCTGAAGACATCACACTAGAATTGCAGAAGATCAAACTTCCGGAGTTTGCCAGAGGTCATGCCAGTGAACGCACGGAAGCATGGTTGGAAGGCATGACAAGGTGTTTTTCCTTAAGGGACTATGCATCCAACTCAAAGGCAAAGATCACAATTTTTCAGTTAAGAGACAACGCCTTGAACTGGTGGGGCAGCTTGGAAAGACAACTACACCTTACCCTAGACACAGTATCTTGGGAACTTTTCGAGGAAAGGTTTCGAAGGAAATATCTACCAGCATACTATTAGGAAAAACAGATAGGGGCATTTCATGCCTTAGTACAAGGAAACAGAACTGTAGAAGAATATGAGATCAGGTTTATGGAACTAGTCAAATATGTTTCGTATATGGACAATGACCAATGACAGGTAGAGTGCTTCATTTATGGATTGAACCCAAAGATAAGAGCTATGGTACAGATGTGGAAACCATCTTCAGTGGTGGAGGCGGTGGAAAATGAACGATACGTAGAAGAACACATGAACTTAACCGGGGGTACAAGATCAACATTTCTGCATCGCCCAGGATTCATAGGAAAGACCCCAAGGACATTTCCTAGGGGAGGGGGCTCAAGCCCACCACCATATGGTAACAGGGTCGTGCCAAGGACAGTAGATGCAGGGATGTCAATGGAAGCTAGTGCAGCATCTCATTCATCACCAACGGTGTAGACAGGCCTACGACCATCTCAGGGAACAACTAGTAGGGGCAGGGGTTCCAGGGGAAGGAACTCATTTCAGAGGCAATCACATAACAATGCATAGGTTCAATCTGGTGTCACCTGTTGGGGGTGCGGGGGACCCCATTACCAGCGTGACTGCCCGGAGTTACAATCAGGGTTTGTTCATAGAGAAGGAAAGGCACCGATGGGGAGATCAAGTAGCAGCCACAAGATTTACGCAGTGGTTAATAACCGCCAGGCCGAACATCAGTCCATAGTAGTAGAGTCATAAGGTACGCTAAATCATGTCAATGTTAACATTTTGTTTGATTCTGGTGCAACAGATAGTTTCATTTCACCATCTGCATTAGAAAAGAGTGGGTTGGCAGCCTACGAACACGATGACTTTAAACAAGTCGATATGGCTTCGGGGGAAAAACAAGTTGTAGGACCCAGTGTCGATAACTGTATAGTAGACCTAGGAGTGTGCACTACCAGGTTAAAGGTATACGTCACTGCTCTTGGGGCATATGACCTAATCATTGGAATGGATTGGTTAGCATCTCATCGAGCTTTGGTAGATTGTTTCGCAAAGAGGGTGCTTTGTGTCGATGATGAAGCAAAACCAATAGAGATCCAGGGTGTACAAAGAAAAGTGTCATTACACTTTATATCAACTATGAAGGTCAAGCGATGCTTGAGACAAGGCTGTTGACTTTATGTAGTGGAAGCAGTGAATGAAAGGAAGGGACCCTCATTAGATCAGTACCCGGTATTGTCAGAATTTCAGGATGTTTTTCCAAACGAGTTACCAGGTTTACCTCCTGAGAGGGAGCTTGATTTTAGTATTGAGCTAAAACCTGGTGTAGAACCAATATCTAAGACTCTGTATTGGATGACGGTGCCGGAACTTTGTGAATTGAAAATGCAGTTGAAGGAGTTACTAGACTTAGGTCTAGTAAGGCCCAGTGTCTCACCTTGGGGCGCACCGGTAATTTTTGTAAAGAAGAAGGATGGATCCTTATGACTGTGTTTTTACTATAGGGACTTGAATTGTGCTATAGTGAAAAATAGGTACCCAATGTCGCGAATACGTGACCTCTTCGATCAGATGAAAGGAGCAACAGTATTCTTAAAGATCGATTTGCGATCAGGGTATCATCAGTTAAGGATTAAGGAAGGTGATCTCCCAAAAACTGCCTTTCGAACTCGGTTTGGACATTACGAGTTTGTTGTGGTACCTTTCGGATTGACCAATGTGCCAGCAGTATTCATGAGCCTCATGAATGGCGTATTTCGGAAGTACTTAGATCGATTTGTACAAGTTTTTCTAGATGACATTCTCATCTATTCCAAGAATGAAAGAGGACACGAGGAACACTTGCAAATAGTGTTGTCTTGCCTTAGAGAGAACAAATTGTATGGGAAGCTGTTGAAGTGTTCCTTCTTCCAGAAAGAGATCCACTATTTAGGTCATATCATTTCCGGCGAAGGAATCTCTATGGACCTAGAAAAGGTAAAGGCCATTATGGAATGGCCAGTGCCGAAAAATGCCCATGAGGTGAGAAGCTTCATGGGGCTAGCGGGTTATTACTGGAGATTTGTGGAAGGATTCTCAAAAATAGTGAAACCCATCACCACTTTGCAATGCAAGGGGGTCAGGTATGAATAGATAGAAGAATGTGATAGTGCATTCATTGAGCTTAAGAGGTTACTAACTAGTGCACCAATTCTACGAGTGCTGAATATGGAAAAGGACTTCATGGTCTGCACGGATGCCTCAAAAGAAGGGTTAGGGGCCGTGCTGATGCAGGATGGAGGAGTGATAGATTGTGCATCAAGAAAGTTGAAGAAGCATGAAGAGTTATACGCGACTCATGATTTAGAGTTAGCAGCTGTAATGCTAGCTATGAAACTTTGGAGACACTATCTTGTGGGGTGAAACTTTGAGCTCAAAACGGACCATCAAAGTTTAAAACATCTCTTCACTCAAAGAGATTTGAATGCCAGGCAAAGGCGATGGAGTGAGTTTATGAGTGAGTATGATTTTGGTATTTCATATATAAAGGGAAAGGAAAATGTGGTCACAGATGCCTTGAGTAGGAGACCACGTATCTTCTCCTTGGTAACCTTAAAGGTCAATCTGAGGGAACATGTGCTAACACAACTACTAGGAGACAGTTGGTATTTAAAGGTTACTTTAAACCTCCAGAGTGGGACGTAGTTAGTTCCAAAGTATGAAGAATACAGTATGGAAACAGATGGACTATTAAGGTATCGATGAAGGATGTACATCCCTGAGAATGGGGATATTCGAAGCATCATATTCAAGGAAGCCCATAGATCACTTTATTGTGCACATCTGGGAGTTAAGAAGATGTACGCAGATATGAAGAAGCTCTTCTTTTGGGTAGGCATGAAGCGCGATGTAGTCCATTTCGTCACCAAATGCCTAGAGTGTCAACAGGTGAAGGCCGACCACCATCACCCGGTAGGCCTCCTACAACCACATGATGTTCCTATGTCCAAGTGGGAAGTCATCTCTATGGATTTTGTTGTAGGGTTGCCGCTCACATCTCATAGACACAATGACATTCTTGTGATAGTGGATAAGTTGACCAAGACTGCTCATTTCATTCCGGTTAGAGACAATTACGATGTTACGGATGTGGCACGAGTGTTCGTAAGTGAAATTATCTATTTGCACGAGATACCAAAGAAGATTATTTCAGATAGGGATTCCAGATTCAATTCTAGGTTTTGGACAAGTTTACAGTCAGGATTGGGGACTCAGTTGAATTTAAGCACAGCTTATCATCCTGAAACAGATGGGAAAACTGAGAGAGTAAATCAAGTTATGGAAGACATGCTTAGGATGTATGTAATGGATAATCAAACCCAGTGGGAGAAGTACCTACCTTTGGTAGAGTTTTCCTACAATAAAAATTTTCATAGTTCCATCGGAATGCCACCCTACGAAGCTTTGTATGGGAGGCCATGCAGAACACCATTGAGTTGGGATAGACTAGAAGATCGAGTAATAGTGGGGCCAGAATTGATTTAAGAAATGGAGGAATAGGTGATTCAAATTAGACAGAGACTAAAGGAAGCACATGATAGGCAGAAAAGCTATGCAGATGCACACAGGGTCTACCGAAGTTATGAAGTGGGAGACCAGGTTTTCATTCGTATCAGGCCTAATAAGAGTACCATACGGTTCAGAAAGGGGACAAAGTTGTCACCTCGGTTTATAGGGCCATTCAAGATCCAAGAGAAAATTGGACCCGTTGCCTATCGTCTCGTACTGCCACCCCATTTGCATAAAACTCATAATGTATTTCATGTATTTGTTTTACGTCATTATGTTGCTGATGAATCACATAAACTAAATTGGAAATAATTGCAGGTATCGGACATGGGAACCCTCACGGTAGAACCGTTACGCATATTGGACTGTAGAGTCCGACAGCTCAAGAACCGTCTAGTAGACCAAGTTAAGGTCCAGTTGGACAAGTATAGTCCAGGATCTTCTACTTGGGAAGACACTGAGACACTATGACGAGACTATCCCTCACTATTTTGACCACTTCGAGAACATGTTTCTCGAAGGTGGGGTGTATATAACACCACCTTTTGAATTAGATAGCCAGGATTACCTGAGGCCTATACACTTTATTTCCTAGTCACAGTGAAACTATTAAGTGATGCACTTAAACTTTAAAATTTATGAACTTGTATGAATGTTTAAATGTTATCAATGATGATGCATGTAATGTGATCTATTATGTGAATGTGACTTTTACGAATGTTTAAAGATTATTGATGATGATGTATAAGATGTGACATACTGTGAGAAAGTGAAAGTAATGAATGTTTAAATACTACTAGAATGATGTTGGATACAATGCAATCTATTTTGGGAAAATGATAATCTTGTGAATGGGTGACGAGTTTGAATTATGGGATATTATGAAATCTAATTCTAATTGGAAAACTTTGATGTTAATGTATCGGTACGGGGATACCAAATTGAAATGATGATAGTATGCAATTCTATGATGATAATGCATAAGAATGTATGAGTTTGTATTGTAGACTAACCTACAGGTTATGGGCTATGAAATAGCCAAGTGATAATGATGATAAAAGTGGATATCAGGACCATTAACTGAGAAAAATTATGGTATGAATAATGTATGTGAAATTTATATTGATTTGGATGCACTGCTATGATATGTGGACTAGTGCATGATTTCGTTGCTGACACTGCCCAAAACTGAGTAAACGATGACAAAACCTCCAGCAACACGGTGCCCCTGTATGTTCCATTATAGGGTGTTGACCCTAGTTCTGTTAGGAGGGGTGGAGGCATTTCCCACCATGTATCCTCCATTATAGGGTGTTGACCCTAGTTTTGTTAGGAGTGGTGGAGGCATTTCCCACCGTGTATCCTCCATTGTAGGGTGTTGACCCTGGTTTTGTTAGGAGGGGTGGAGGTGTTTCCCACCATGTATCCTCCATTGTAGGGTGTGGACCCTAGATATGATTAGGAGGGGTGGAGGCATTTCCCACCATGTATCCTCCGAAACCTGAAGTCATGGGAGAATGGTGCTAGTTCACGCTCCCCAAGATGTGTGATGATGATTGTCAGTTGCCTGCTAGGGAAGCTTGGTCGAGATAGCGACACTTCCACTTACGGATTCTATTTGGAGTTAGGTAAATATAGTTGATGCTCCAAGATAGTCTAGTAGAGGAAGGATATGAATGGAGATGGAAGTAGGTTAGGGAGGAAGGATGAGTACTAATAGTTGAGACAATATGGAGATTTGTCTTGTGGTGGAATTGATGTCTTCCATTCAATATAAAAAGAGAAATGTGTATACATGGATATTCATTATTACATAACTAAACCCCAGTTGTTTAAAATAAAATTGTTAAACCGGATAATTGTGATTAAAGAATTTCTCAAAGAATTGATTGATTGTTGTCTTTTATAAAAGACTAGTCTTGCCAACTAGATTGAATGCATACATAAATTACTAAAGGATGACAATTTTGATTATTAGTACATGCACGAGACTTGCATGTACTAGCTACACATGCATTTCTTGTACATGTACACTAGTATGTATGAACTTTCTTGACTTACTTACTGATAATGTCAGTTATGTGTTGTGAATGTGTGAACCATGCTCTTGTCCTTTGTACCATAAGATACGTTAACTTTGGGACGAAGTTTCTTGAAGGGTGGGTGTATGTAATGACCCTAGATAGATAAATGTTTAAAGATTATAAAGTAAAACTAATTAGGGGATTAATTGTGGTAACAAGTTATTAATTAAACAAATATGATTTAATGATCTTAATAAAGTCAGTTATTAATTAATTAAAGGATATAATTGTGGTTAAATAAGTTATAATTTAACTACAGATCACATTTAATGACCTGAGAAAGAAATCTAAGAGATCAATGATATATGATATAAAATGGTTGCGTATGCAACAGGGGATAGCCTATGAATCCCGAGAAGATAAAACATTAAAGGAAGGATAAGGGACATGCACGGTGGTGTTTGAGGAAGTAACTGCATGAGTTGGTGAAGGGGAATAAGGGAGGAAAGGAGGTGAACGTGAGGGGTATTCGAGAGAGGATGGATTCTGGGAGGATTATGAGATTTGCAGTGAGCATAGAGTTTCTCGTTGTGGCTTTGATTAGTTGAGACACCGAGTTGCTGGAGGTTTTGTGCACGGGGGCTAGGATATCCATAGATATCCTCGAGCTAGGTAGTTTTCCTAGTTGGCAGGGAGGACAGTAAGTTTGGGCAGTTATTCTTGGTTTTTGGCAGGGTTGGTCTGTGCATCATGTAGTAGGAAGGCAACATCAAAGCAGCAAGGCAACATAAATTAGCATGAGAACTAGGTTATCTATTAAGTTATGTATTTATTTCATTCTGCCATGAAATCATTATTCATTGATAAATCTAAGTTACTAAAGTTGTTGTTATGAAAATCAATATTATGCTATGAAGTTATTGTCTCAGTTTATGAAATAAATTGCTTATGAAACTTAATGATGTTTAGATATATATGGTTGTTACAGTCACAATGTGATGAACATAGCCTTAGTGTCGCTATGTGTCGAACATAGCCTCGTCGTTGCTATGTTCTAAACATACCCTTGTAATTTCAATGTCATAATCATAGCCGTGTCATTGCAATGTAACGAACATAGCCTTGTCATCACAATTTCACGAACATAGCCTTCTCGCCTCTATTTGATGTACATATCATTGTCATAGCCTCAACGTTGCAATGTGACGAACATAGCCTCGTCGTCACAATGTGACAAAAATTTCATGTCATCGTAATGTAATGCAAATATCATGTTTTCACAATCTGATGCAAATATCATATTTTCGCAATGTGAGGACCATAGCCTTATCATGGCTATGTGATGAACATAGCCTTGTCTTCACATTGTAATGAACATGGCCTCCTCGTTACATTGTGACTCAAATATCATTCCATCACAATGTGACGGAAATATCATGTCATCGCAATATGATGCAAATATCGTGTCGTCCCAATGTGACGATGTTAATGTATCAAATAAATAATAATTTATATGTTACATTAGACATTAATGTATACAAATTAATTATTACATTACATTATCAATGTGTCAACTAAATAATACATTATACAATACATTAATAAAAATATATACTTTGATTTATAATAAGTTATCAATGTATCAATTAAACACTAATTTATATGTTACATTAGACATTAATGTAAAAAAAACAATTATTACATTACATTATTACTGTGTCAACTAAATAATACATTATATTATACATTAATAAAATTTTATACTTTAATTTATAATAGGTTATTAATGTATCAAATAAATAATAAATTATATGTTACATTAGACATTAATGTATACAAATTAATTATTACATTACATTGTGTTTCTAAGGTAAGGGATCATACCCTCTTAACTAAGTGCATTCCTGGTCTAGGGCTAAAGATCTAGTTCTTGTAGATAAACAGTTGGTAAACTAAGGGGGTGTTTAATAGCATGCCATACTTGCCTACTTTAGTCTTAATGACATATCCATCAATGGGTTAGGGCTAACTCAATGCCATGCTCCTTCCTAGGCTCCTAGGTTGAATAAAGTAAGGGAAGAAGGGTAAGATTGTTTCATGCCATGAATGCCTCCCATCCCGGGTCTATAGTTGGTACCTCCTATCTAAGGTATTCAATTAGAAAATGCTCCAGCGAGGGAGGGCTAACCATGTCTAAGTCTTTCAGGTGAGTGAGTTTGAAAAACAAGTTTAGGGGCACCAAGTTGATTGGGACGGGGTCTAAATCCTATTGTGGCAGGAATGTGTCCACTAAATAATACGTTATATTATACATTAATAAAAATGTATACATTGTATTAATGTAATAATATGTTAAAACTTTATTATTTAATTTCTCTACTAATACTTTATTAAAATCTTAATGTATTTATTAAAAATGTATTAATGTATTAATTAATTAAATTAACACATTTTAATATACTCTAATGTATTAATGTTATTTATAGTTATGACCATAAGAAATTATAATTATGGTTAGTCATGGTAAACCACAATCATTTTCAATAAAGATATAGATACTTTAATAATGTATTATTACTTTCTTATTTTTTTTATTAAAGTATTATTATTTAATAATAATGTATTTATATATGTATTATTACTTTAACAATGTATTAATTACATTATGCATTAATGCATTAATACTTTTATTTATAAATTATAGTAATGTAATATTATATTGTTAATGTATTAATATTTTAATAATGTTTTACTAAATACATTAAGTTTAATTAATACTCTATTAATGTATTACTAATGTTGTCTTTATTTGTGTGTTATACTTTTGCATTATATAAATTAATAATGTATTAATTAATTAATATATTTAATAATGTGTTAATGCATTTATTTATTAATATATTACATTATTGATGTATACATTAATTAATACATTATCAATGTATGAGTCAATTAATATGTTACATTACACAAATGTAAATTAATACTTTAATTTATAAATTAATAAACTATTAATTTATATACATTAATATAAGATATTAATGTATTACATTAATACGTTATATTTATATATTAGTGTAAAGTAATAAATAATTAATACATTAATGGTCATCCCCAAAACATGTTGTCAAGTGAACTAGCAACAATCACTTTATAAGGGTGAAAAATGGTGTCCATTTGTTTATATCAACCACTTTTATAAAGTGGTTGTATGTTAAATTTTAAATTTTATTTTTGAAAACTTTAATATATGGATGTCTTATTAATGTATTTATTAATATTATTTTTAATGTACTAATGTTTATTAATCTATTAAATCAATAATTTTTTAATATTTTATTAATTTTTTTCATAATTTGTAAATGTATTTATTATTTAACTAATTTTTTAATGTTTAATGTAATAATGTATTATTATTGTTAATGTATTCATCATTGTCAATGTAGTAGTTTAATGTTTGTTTTTATGTAATATTTTTTTTTACTTTATCAATTTACTAATGTTTTAATTTATTTATAGTTTAACTATCTTTTAATGTATAATATAATAATGTATAAATTAATTAATACAATATATTAATTAGATATTTATTAATTAATATGTTACATCTATAAATTACATTATACATTAATTAATGTATTGATAGTTACTTTATAAAATGTATTCATCATCTTTATACATAATATTAACATAATAATGTATTTTTCTATTACCATTATTATGTTATTAATGGTAATAGAAAAATACATTATTATGTTAATATTATGTATAAAGATGATGAATACATTTTATAAAGTAACTATCAATACATTAATTAATGTATAATGTAATTTATAGATGTAACATATTAATTAATAAATATCTTATTAATATATTGTATTAATTAATTTATACATTATTATATTATACATTAAAAGATAGTTAAACTATAAATAAATTAAAACAAGCTATCATTAGCACTATGGTTGCTCCGGCAATTTCTGAACATAATAATGTATTTTTCTATTACCATTAATAACATAATAATGTATTCTTCTATTATTATATTAACTAATTGATGATTTATATATATTTATTAATTAATATTTTATTACCTTGATACATTTATGTTGTAACATTATATCAATGATCAATGTATTTATATATTATTAATGTATTAATACTTAATTAATATATTTAACAATCTATTTATACTTTACTAATATATTAAAAAAATAAATAATTAATTAATTAATATGTCACATTATTACTTTGTTTKTTTTTATGTTTTTAGTTTAGTTTTACTTTCTTATTCACGTGCTTACTTTATTATTATTATTTTGTTATGTAGTGTTTTTTTCTTATTAGTTAATTTATAATTTATTATCAATTAATWATTAAAAAATAATTTATTATTAATTAATAATTTTCATTTAATTAGCTATAACTAATTAATAATTAACAATTAAGTAATTAATTATTATAGTTTAATAAATTATTATAATTAGTTAAAAAAATTAAAGATAATTAATTATTATTTATTATTTATTTGTTATATTTAAAATGTATTAATTTATTAATGGTTATTTTAGGCATGGCAATAACCACATTTATGTAAAAAGTGGTCGATATACGCCAATCTGTGTCATTTTCCACATTTTTCAATTAATGACACCTATGGAAGTATATCAACCACTTTTTACATAAGAGTGACTCTTACTAGATATATTAATGAAGAAATACATTAATAATAATAATACATTATTACATTAATCATTAAAGAATTAGTTAAATAATAAATACATTTAGGTCTTAGTGGATGATAATCATCATATTCATAAATAATAATAAAAAATAATAAAGTATTAAAATATTATTAATTTAATAGATTAATAAACATACATACATTAAAAATAATATTAATAAATACATTAATAAAGCATCCATACATTAAAGTTTCCAAAAATAAAATTTAAAATTTAAACTATAATCACTTTATAAAAGTGGTTGATATAGACAAATGAGCACCATTTTTCACCTTTATAAAGTGATTGTTGCTAATTCAGGAGACAACTTGTCTTGGGGATGACCATTAATGTGTTAATTAATTATTGCTTTACACTAATATATAATTATAATGTATTAATGTAATACATTAATATCTTATATTAATGTATTAATGTATATAAAACAATGGTTTATTAATGTATAAATTAAATTATTAATTTACATTTGTGTAATGTAACATATTAATATATTAATAAATAAATACATTAACACATTATTAAATATATCAATTAATTAATACATTATTAATTTATATACTGCAAAAGTATAACACACTAATAAGGAAAACATTAATAATAATAAAGTAGTAATACATTAAACTTAAAGTATTTAGTAAAGCATTATTAAAATATTAATACATTAACAATATAATATTACAATAAATTAAAGTATTAATGCATTGTTAAAGTAATAATATATTAATAAATTCATTATTAAAGTAATAATACCTTAATAAACACATTAATAAACTAATAATACATTAATTAATACATTGTTAAAGCAATAATACATTAATAAATACATTATTAAAGTAGTAATACCTTAATAAACACATTAGTAACCTAATAATACATTAATAATACATTATTAAAGTATCTATACATTTATTGAAAATGATCGTGGTTTACAATGGCTAACCATGAATATAGTTTCTTATGGTCATAAATATAATGATTAGATATTTGCATCACATTGTGACGATGACACTATGTTCATGACATAGCCATGACGAGAACATGTTCATCACATTGTGACAATATGGTTACTTTTGTCACGTTATGACGGAAGGGATAAGTTCATCACATTGGGCTGATAGCATATTTGCGTCACATTATGTGACACAACAAATTTCACTGCACTACGATGATGGGGCTATCTTGACAACATTGTGACGAAAATATATTGTTTGTCGCATGTTGATGACGATGAGTATAATACAATGAGGGGGCTATGTTCATTACATTTTGACAACAGGATATATAAGTAAAAGGTGCCTATGTGATGAGCATAAATGTTGTATGTTCATCACATCGTAATGAAATGACATTGATTTTGACAACAAGGCTATGATCATCACATTGTGATGACAAGACATTGTTTGTCACATTATGACGGCATAATATTTGCATCAGATTGTGATGATGACGATATGTTCATAACATTGTGATGAGGAGGCTATGCTCATCACATTGCAACAATATGGTTATGTTCAACAGATTGTGACGATGATATTATGTTCATCACATTGCAACAATATGGTTATGTTTGTCACATTGCAACAATATGGTTATCGCTAGCCATGGTCATCTATGGAAAACAACTTTCTAACATGGTTAATCATTTTCAACCATGGTCATGGTAAACCAACATCAACCATACTAATGTTCGTCACATTGAAACAATATAGTTATCTTCGTCACATGGTATCTTCGTCGTATAAGGCTATGTTCATCACATGTGACGATATGGTTATGTGCCTCACTATGCGATGGAGGGGTGATGCTCTTCATATTGCGAGGACAAAATATTTGCATGATATAATGAAGATTGGATATTTTTGTCACATTGTGACGATGGGGCTATCTTCATAACATTGGGAAAATAAGATAGTATTTGTCACATATTGACAACGACAGGGATATTGCGACGATGTAAGTATGTTCATCGCATTGCAACAACATAGCGTTTAAGTAAAAAGTGGGTATGTGATGAACATAAATGTCATATTTCCATCATCAATTAAGGTCAACCATTGTTATCCTCATCACATTGAGACAATATGGTTATGTTTGTCACATTGTATGTTCATTATATAAGGCTATGTTCATCGCATTGTGACAATATGGTTAAGTTTTTCATAGTGCAATGGTCGGGCAATGTTCATCGCATTATAGGTACATGATATTTTCATCACATTATGACAATTGGATATTTGTGTCACATTATGACAATGGGGAACTGTTCATAATATTGCAATGACAACATATTGTTTGTCACATATCAACAATGACACAACTATGGTAATCACATTGTGACAATGGGACATTTAAGTAAAAAGTCGTTATGTGATAAACATAAATGTCATATGTTCATTGTATTTTGTATGGTTTTGTGATCAACATAAATGTCATGTGTTCATCACAATGCGACAACAAGACATTTATTGTGATGACGGGGCTATGTGCATCACATTGCGATGAGAGCACATTGTTCATCACATTAAGACCCAACTTTGTATATTTGCATCGCATTATAATGACCTCATTTTTTCGTCACATTGCAACGATGTGATATGTACATAACGTTGTGATTATATGAAATTGTTTTTCAAATATTGATGATGATGGGGATATTGCAACAATGGGGCTATGTTCATCGCATTGCGATGACAGAACATTTAAGTAAAACGTAGCTATGTGATGAACATAAATTTCATATGTGCATCGTCAACCAAGGTCAACCATAGTTATGTTCACGACATTGTGACAATATGGTTATGCTTGTCACATTGTATGCTCATCGTATAAGGATATGTTTGTCAAATTGTGATAATATGATTAAGTTCGTCACAGTGCAATGGTCGATCTCTTCTCATCGCAATGTGAGGACAAGATAGTTGCATGACATTATGAACACTGGATATTTTTGTCACATTGCGATGATGGGGATATGTTCATAACATTTCCATGACAAGACATTGTTTGTCACATTCACAATGATGAGGATATTGTGACAACGGGGCTATGTTCATCACATTGTGATGATAGGAGATACAAGTAAAAATTGGCTATGTGATGAATATTAATGTTGTACCTTCATATTATGTCGTATGGCTATGCGATGAACATAAATGTTGCATGTTCATATTATGTCATAGGGCTATGTGATGAACACAAATGTTGTATGTTCATCTTATGTTGTATGGCTATGTGATGAACATAAATGTCGTATGTTGATCTTATGTCATATGGATAGTAAATATACTAGATATTTGTGTCACATTGCGACAACGAGGCCATGTTCATAACTTTACGACAACATGATATTTTTTTTCACATATTGATGATGATGGGGATATTGCGACAACGAGGCTATCTTCATCTCATTGCAATGACATGACATTTGTGTAAAACGTAGCTATGCGATGAACATAAATTCCATATGTTCATCGCCAACCAAGGTCAAGCATAGTTATGTTCATCACATTGTGACAATATGGTTATGTTCCCCACATTGTATGTTCAT
The DNA here is from genome assembly GCA_032191745.1 of Picea mariana. Classification (NCBI taxonomy): domain Eukaryota; kingdom Viridiplantae; phylum Streptophyta; class Pinopsida; order Pinales; family Pinaceae; genus Picea; species Picea mariana. The sequence goes on along the minus strand of JASDQU010103764.1, from coordinate 177,837 downwards.
CGTATAAGGCTATGTTTTTCACATTGTGACAATATGGTTAAGTTCGTCATAGTGCAATGGTCGGGCTATGTTCATTAGATTGTGAGGATAGGATATTTGCATCATATTATGACAACTGGATATTTGTGTCACATTGCGATGACAAGATTTATGTGTCACATTGATGATGACGAGGATATTGTGGCGATGCAGCTATGTTCATCACATTGCAATGACAAGAGATATAAGTAAAAATTGGCTAAGTGATGAACATAAATGTTGTATGTTCATTGGATGTCATATGGCTATGTGATGAACATAAAATTTGTATGTGCATCACATTGTGACAATTGGACATTTGTTGTGATGATGGGGCTATGTTCACATTGCTTTTCACATTATCATGACTCGATGTTCTCATCACATTGTGATGACGAGGCTATGTTCATTACATTGCAATGACAAGGTTATGTTCTTGCAACAACAAGGCTATGTTGATTAGATTTGAACTTTATAGGAGATGAAAATTATATTTGTTCTAAGAACATTGATAGTAAATCTACTTGATTTATACATGTTCTAAGGATATTGATAGAAAATAATTTAATAATTTATACTTGTAAGAATATTGATAGAAAATGATGATGAATTCCAACTTTATACTCTCAATTAGAAGAATTATCACTTTTACTAAGGTAATATAAAGATATTGCACTTAATTTAAATGATATTATTACAAGTAGTTTTAAAATTTTCTCAATTTTATTATTATTTCTTCACAAATTCTAAACTCCAAACTTTGATAGTAGGTGCGAAAACAAATCTTTCTAATCTATATTGGTTAAATTTTACAACATTATACTTCAATTACTTTATGACTAAAATAAATTACTTTTTTCATATTACTATTACTAAAAATAAATTAAAACATATATTTTTTTTTAACTTAATGATCATTATTTTTTTTTAAAGTGAATATAAATTTGTGAAGGAGTTTGTTAAAAATATAAAGACAATGATTAATATTACATGTACCATATTCATAATAAACACAATTTTTACAAAGAATCATTTGTCACTATAATTACGTGTACCATATTCATAATAAACATAATTTTTTCAAAGAATCATTTGTCACTATAATTTCAATACTTTTGATCAAAATTAATTTTTAAATATTTACAAAAATAAACATATTTAAGTTATTATTATAATAAAAAATATCAAAACACAAATTTATAAGGAAAAAATTAAATCTATAAAAATATAGATTATTATGACAAAAAATATCAAAATATATAATTGATTAATATTTAATTAAATGACCTCTCAAAGTAGTTCTTGATAATTAATTATGGAACAAAACAAATTTAAAATCTACTTCTAATTGAGTTCACATAATAAAATTCTAATAAAATATTCATTGATGAAATAAATCAGGGAATAACCCCACATAGGAATAACACTTGATTTTTCATTTCATCCAATATAATAATAATAATAATCTATTTTTAAGGCCACGACAAGGGATCCCTCTCAGCCCAGCTATTAAGTCTATTGAAATATACATACCCTACCCCTTTTGGATTTGAACTTATAACCTCATAAGAAGAAACACATATTCTTTATATATATATATATATATATATATATATATATATAAATTAAAACCCTAACCCTACTATTTATGCTTTTTGGATTAAGTATCTAAGCTATATATAAAACCCTTAAATATTTTCCATAAGCATTTCTTCAAACGTGATAGCTTCATTAAACTCTTAAATAGCTACCTAGTTGCTTCTTGTACACAGTGGCTTATTTTATATATATTTATATGCTTCTTGTACACAGTGGCTTATTATATATATAATAAAAATTAGTTAAATATTTTCCCCAGTCGTTTCTTTAAACCTGGTAGCTTCAGTAAAATGTTAAAGTACACAGTGGCTAATAAAAATTCGTCAAATATTTTCCCCAATCATTTCTTCAAACCTGATAGCTTCAGTAAAATGTTAAAGTACACAGTGGCTAATAAAAATTCGTCAAATATTTTCCCCAATCATTTCTTCAAACCTGGTAGCTTCAGTAAAATGCTAAAGTACACAATGGCTTATTCATTATGTGGTAAATTGACAATATACTCACAATATATTAATACATGAAAATATCAACTGAAATCATGTGTACGCAGGTGAAATAGTATTTATTTAGCTATCATTCAGACAATCGTATAGATTAAAGTGGGGTCTCGTTGTGGACGCTTTAACAGGATCTCCGGGATTTTATAATGTCATTCTGTTCACATAATAAAACACTATCATTTGTAAAATATTGGTTGACGAAATAAACAAGGGAATAACTCTGTGTACGCATGCGCCTTAGAGAAAATGTTGTCCTACTAAAACCATTCCACGATCATGTATTTAAAGATATATTAGAGCTCACTGTCAATAGTTTTTATTACGTGGGGATGATCAGCAGTACCTCCTTTGCAGTTAGGGTTTCCATTATCAATGTCGCGCAATAATATTGGACCTTGGATTGAACGAGCTGAATTCCTTTGTAGTTAGGGTTTCCATTATCAATGTTGCGCAATAATATTGGATCTTGGATTGAACGAGCTCATCATTGAGATGTTCGAAAAAAAAGTTTCGGTTGTATCTCAGAATCCTTATTTCAAATATGGATACACTTCCATGCAAATAATTATGACCCCTATTATGGATACACTTCCTTTGCAGTTAGGGTTAAATAAATAAGTCTTCACCAACTACACATATTAGACCTCACTGTAAGAATAACCCTAACCCTTAGGGAACTGTTTTTGGATATCGAGTACTCCTTAAACAACATAGTCACCTCCGGATCTTCGCATCTCTGCACCGATCTGTCATAAGATATAGAAGGAAATGGATGGGCTTGTTCCTTTAAACCTACAAAGAAAATATCCATAAAAAATAAATACACATACAGTGTTCCCAAGGAAGCAATCAATATTGAGCATTGTAAATCAACCGCCAAGAATATGAATATAATATATGCCTTGAAATGAAAATCCTTGGTGAAATCTAAACGCCAAGAAAAACCATTCACCCACCAAGAATATGAAGACATTAATATATGCATTGAGATGAAAATCCCTGGTGAAATATAAACGTCAAGCTATGCGGGGCATCACGGGCTAATCCACTCCTCTCCCTAGCTCTATTGGGGTAGTGAAAGGGCAGCGTAATAGCACATGGCGTTAGAATTTATGAAACTGTCAATTGGTAAAAGTAAATGTTAAAATGCTACAATTGAGGTAATCTTGAAGTAATTATGCTCTGTAGCAACTGATAACTCAACCTAGTAATTTGAGAGTTAATTTTATTAATTTCATTCATTGATTTGAACATAAAGCGAAGAATATGCTATAATCTTCAATTCTAAACAATCATATCAAATTTTGTAATTAACAATATGATTAATCCATCAATTCTTATAGGGGAAGGATATCGACATCATAATAAAATCAATATTTTTTATATGTTATTTAATAAAAAAATTATTTTATTTTTTAATAAAAAATAATTAAATAATTTATTTTTATCTTAAGAAAAAAATAACATTTTCTTGGCCTGCAACTCTCATGGTTTTTCATGATGTTTATTACAATTATAATTATTATCTCATCCATGGTCATAAAAAACTTATCATGTTGATTTTCAACAAATGTTGTAACATCCATGTTATAATCTCCATTTTAATTCATGCATAGTGTAGATATGAATGTGGCCATGGCCAAGAAATGTAATCTGACAATTGTATTTTTGAATTTTAATAAATAAAATGTGATGTCAATTGTTGGGGGACATGGAAAGAGACGAGAGATCTATTTTCCATAAGAGAAGGGAGTGTCTAAGAGGGCTCCGAGGGGGGAATTATTTATTGGGTATTAATTCAAACGGTCGACTTTGTGAATTTTATTATCATTGGGGATAACCTTCTATTTTCTAGTTGAATGTATGGTGTATGAGAAATCAATCATTAAACTCATGAAAGAGGGTGGGTGTAAAATGTCACATCCCATAGTTATTGAGAGAATGGAGATGAAGTACAATCAACATTGGGTAGAGTGAGTAGTCAATTTACTTGGGGAAAAGAGAGGAAATTTGTATGGGGAGAACAATAAGTATTTTCATAGGCATGTTTTGGAATGAACCACAAGTAGAGAGAAGGAAAGAAGAGAACTGGAGCTAGATCAAGAAGGCTGGGTGAATTTTGGAGCATGTTGGAGTGTTTTTGGAGCATTTTGGAGCATTTTGGAGATGAAGAATGAAGAACCAACTCTTTTAAGCCTGAAAAAGTGAACTCATGTCTAACTTGCACTATAACATGAAGTGATTTTTATTGTTTTCCTAGCAATGAGTTCCCTTGAGTACCCACTAGTGAGATTCTCAATTTATTATGCCAGAGAGACCTTCATAAATGAACGAGATGCCTAATGGATTGAGAGCATTGAAGGGGTACGTTATTTGGGTTGGGAAGGTCAAGAGGAAGAGAGTTGGTGGAAATCGGGATAACTATAGGAGAATGCTAGTGGGTTGTGGGATATTTGAGTTGTAAGGGGATAGTGGGAGACACCTTCTTCTTGTAGATTCCTCGCCCCAACTCGTGGGTGACTTGTTGTTGAGATATGAAAAAACAAGTCTATGGTTGGGTGGAATGTCTGTCCCAAGCAACTAGTTGCACAAGTGTTTTAAAATATAATTGTTTATATGTTTCCTGAGTTAATTTATGAGTTTAGCTATCGTGCATTTTACTCTGTCTTTTTGAAAGATTTATATGTTGTTGTAAGTGAGTTAATTAGTTGCATTCATGTTTAATTCAACATGTTGTAGAAGCATATAGTTACCGGTATCTAAAAATGGTTAAATATGTGTAATTTGTAATTGGTAAGCTACAAGAATTTAATTAGCAGAAAAATTTCGAATTTATGTGTATTTCCACAAGTAATGGTCCTTGGTTAAGTTGGGGAATGTTAAAAATTCATTTTATTTTCTCTCCCTCATAGCCTCCCTAATAGAGCCTATCTGAAAATATGATCTGTGATAGGTTTGAGCAGAAACACTAGGTGATTTTTATTGTAGAAGATATATAGATGAGAGGGAAGACCATGTTGGTGATATTTCATTTTTTTCTAAGCACCATTGTTGTGAATATTCTCTTTTGGTATTTGAAATTCATGATGCTACCGATTCTCTTCCTTGTGAAGACCATTAATGGGATTAGAAATGACAACATTCCTTGAGGGAAAAAACCCTCTAGGACCTAGTTTTGATCTCTTTGCTTGAAATAAGAAACCTCTTGAGCTATGTAGGTCCCTTGAATTTTCTCCCAATGTATCAAATCTTGTAGGGAAAGTGGTTGAAAAAGTGTCTAATTGATAAGTGTTTGTTGAAACTTTTGTTATAAAGACTATGTTATAAAGAGCCTTCTTTTTTAGGGTAAACTAATGAAAAATAAATGTATGTTGTCTACAACTTATGTAAATATTCAACCATTGATTTGGTACAACAATTATAGGGAGTAGTGGTTTCTAGGGTGTCTTCAACTTCAAAGCTTCTTTTCTTCAAGGATGTGGTAATAAAAAAACCATCTAATTTGTTTCTTTGAAAATTTCTTTATCTAGTGAAAATATTATGGGGAAATTTGAAGTGGTATTGATGTCAAAGGTCTCTGAGTCAGATGTCAAAGAATTTATTTCATTTTATAAATTCTCTTCGGTAACATGTAGATTCAATGGTTTATATCCTTCTACTTCAGATTTGTAGCCAATGGGTTTATTTGACCTAGGAAAAGGATTGCAAGGTGTGTAACATTCCCAACCATCAACCCCATGGTCGGGCCAACATTACTACGTGGAAAAACACTACTGTAACATATTATGAATTATTATGAAATACAATTGCTTAGTTAGAGTTAAAGATAGCATAAGTACATTAATACCGTTAGCATACATAATCCATGGCATTAACAATAATTCACGAATACAACAGAATACATGTAAACATTGCTAGAATCATAGACATGCATATTTAATTGAAATTATATGAATGTATATACGTATCTCTTAGACTGGATGTTATTAACCAACTATGTGTATACCTCCCATGAACCTCCCAGCCTTAGACTGCACTGCTCATCACTCTTAGCAGTAGGTCACCCCCGAGCTAGGACTAAGCTCCATCGGGTAGGGATTCCTAGGCTAGGAAGGGAATACAGAAAGACATACAGTCACAGGAGAAGGATTCTCTCCCAGGAGCCACTTATGCCCACTACCCACAGACTCTCATTCCCCACATGTCTGTCCCACACTAGGAGTATACACCTTCACTGTCACCAAGATAGTCCATCGACTGCCAACCTCCCTTCTCTTGGGCTTCAGCAACAGACCAGACCAGAAGCCTCTGAGCTCTGTGGAAGCTACGGGACTCCTTCTAGGAGTTCTCACTTCATCCGCGCATTCTCTCACCTGGAGAGAGTCACTCAGAGACTGGATAACCTGCATCTTCAACAACAATCACCGCCCTCACACTGGCCAGCAAGCCACACACATTCCATCACTGCGTGGCCATAACAGCCAATTCAGAAAATGGGTATGGACACCGGAAACCTAAATGATCAATGCTAAATCATAACATGGCTCTACGATTACATGATACATTAAGCTTTCCGATAAGAAACACAGGATGCACAGCTCAACAATTACGAAACAGTCAAATTCTCCCAACCAACAATAAGGAACAGACTCACCTCTTTGGTTTCAGAGATGCGTAAGGTGTACAAAGGTTCAATCACAATATCCAAATGTGTACATATGGAGGATGGAGGAATTCGAAGTTTGAACTCCGGATTCAGGTGATGGTTGGAGGAATGATCCCCCACTCCCACACAACAATCGATGAAAAATGGAAGGAGAACACATCACGACTCATTTCCTGGGTTAAATTGCATGCGCCTGGGTCGACACATGTCCCCCTTGAATATGTATGTGTCCCTCCCGAGGAACTTAGAACGAAACATATATTTCCCATGGCTTTTGGGATAATATTAAAATATTATGCCCAAGGACATAAGCCCCTAGGCTCCACACTTAACCTCTCTTTCCAACCTTCCAGCCCCCAATCGCTTACCCATATTTTGTGGAAGCTTAGTCCCCCATCACTCATTCATCGTGGTCAGTACACATGTAGATATGTTTTGTATTAATATTGTGTATAATTACATGTACAAAAAGCAGGCTCCTAGCCTTCAACACTTAGGCTCCCTGGCGTAATAACACATAAGCCCACTAGCTTATATAACTTGGCTCACCAGCCTTATAAACTTGAATTACAATTCATAAACAAGCTTTATACTTCATAGACATGATTTACAATAGGGATCGTCCTTTGGGATATGTTGGGCCCCAACAAATCCCCCTAAATTTTTTACAAAATTTAAAGGATCCCTATTAGAATCTTGATAATTATAATGATCTACAGAATCAACCTTTTCAAATAGTTCCATTTCGTGTCTTGTTTTGATACAAACTTAGGACATTCACTTTAGTATGATATATTTATTACAAGAGTATATGTCAAAAGTTAGAAACAAGCATAAAAATCTCAATTTAAACAAAAACGTTAATTTTTATCAAATGTTTACTTTCGTTTAAATTATGATTATGTGTTCATTCTTTTGCTCATTAGCAAGTTTGACTATTTTGAATAATTTGTTCAATACTTCATCAAATAATATCTTGGTTGGTTTCTCATTTTCATAAAATCATTTGGTGATGTTAATTAATTAAATTCGTTTTTCATTTTGCATCTCATTTCAAAATAATAATAATAAAAGAATTATCTATCATTTGTTTGATTTTGTAAAAAACTAAAATTAATATTTTTTCTCCATTAACTTGAAGCTTCTAGAGTTTTAGAATGATTATAAACAATGTTTGTTTATAAGTTATAGTTAGTTTAAATTCATTTTTTATTTTTCTAGATTTTGTTTTATTCACAATTTTTAGGTTATTAATTTAGGTTTCTTTTTGTTTCACAGGTTTCTATTATCAAATATTTGATACGGATCTGATCATGGACTGATTTTATTATCAAAATACGTTCAAGATAATTGATCCAAAAATAATTTTGGATTGCTACAAATAATTTTATGAGCAACAACAGATAAAATTTGGAAAGGCATCAAGATGAGAAAGGCGATTTTGTGGAACTAATTGCAGCCAAAACATGAGGAATTTGAAGATACGGTTGAAAACCCAGAACCATAATGGACTCGTATACCTTCCACGTAGATATTTTCCCAAACCAATGCACGATTTGAGAGATATTTGGGTCTCTTTTAGAGACAAAGTTTAGGTGGCGGAAATTGATAGTGACACCCAGACTGTTCATTCATTTTATAAATATATGAGAAAGATGAGAGCCAAGGGGATCCACAAATTGGAGATAGAGGAATTGGAGAGGAGGATTTTAATCATTTCTCTTTTGTATATTATTGCTTTTGTAAAAATTTTATTTCTTTTCAAATGGAGTAATGGATGGCTGGAATCTTTGGGACAATGGACGAGTATTTTCAAAGAAGAATATGAAATTCCAGATTGTTTAATGGTTTTTGTCATGTGAGTAAAATGGTTTTATTTTCATTATAATATCTTCATATTCTTTGAATAATTGATTATGCATTAATTTAAATAGCTTTAGTCTTTTTTATCAATACATGGTTAATTATTATCATTTATGTATTAATTTTTCTAATATTTAAAGTCTATTATCCAAAAAAATTCTTCGAGGACTACAGAATGGACAAGTGATTCCAAAAAATTAATAGAATGACATATATGCATTTTGGCTTTAGCCTTTTGTTTATAATGTTGTTATTTATGTTTTAATAATCTTGTTACATGTGGAGCTCTAATATCTTTAGATTAAATGATCTGTGATGTGTAGAAGGTTTATATTATAAATATCATCTATCATTTGCTTCATCAAAATACAAATGTTGTGATTATATATTCGATTTAAATAATGGGTTTATCTTTGAGTTTTAAATTGAATGATAAAATGCATAGATTGCTTCGAGATTTATCTTGATGTAATCATGTATAATTATGAGATCACAAGTTTATGTTTGTGTTTTCTTTTCTGTCATTAAAACCTAAGCTGCTAATACATGTTCTGAATTTATTTAGAAGTCATAAGGTTCATTGCATATTTCTCTTTTGGACATAGCAGTTAGATGTTCACCACTCATGTAGATGCTTGGATACAGCTCACTAATTCACTAACAGAATAGCTTCTTTGTATTTTTCTATCATTTACATATCATTGAAACTAGAATGTTTGGTTCAGCTTTGAATATCCACATGTCCATGTTTCATTAATTTTTTTTTGCAAGATTCTTTAAATTTATAGAAGAAAAACAATAAATATTTGTATGTGCTTTCTTTATATGCTTCTTAGAAGCAATGATTTTTCACATCGATTTTTGTAATTCTCGATTAAAACTTGCATCTTGTAAATCATGTAAATAAACGAGACTTTTATATCTTCTACTTAAATAAAACTACTACAGTTACACACACACACACACACACACACACACATATATATATATATATAGTGTGTGTGTGTGTGTGTGTGTGTGTTTAGTAATTAGTTAGTNATTCTCGATTAAAACTTGCATCTTGTAAATCATGTAAATAAACGAGACTTTTATATCTTCTACTTAAATAAAACTACTACAGTTACACACACACACACACACACACACACACACACACACACACACACACACATATATATATATATATAGTGTGTGTGTGTGTGTGTGTGTGTGTTTAGTAATTAGTTAGTTATCTCTCTCTTTTATTCGTTTCTCTTAGGATTCTTAGATTAGCTAACGGAGCCATTAAACCCATCAGAATAGGTTACACCAAATGGCTTGGGTTATTTATACAATCCTGGACTGGACTCGCTCTTCCAGTTGACGGAGTGTCGATTTCGCCCGTCATCAAATGGTGCTAGAAGGAGGGACAGACAGACAATATGGCCTTATAAGAGTTTTTGTTTCGAATTTAATTAATTTTCCATGGCTCATCAAATCACTATGTTGGAACATGCTTTCCACTTCTCATTACCTGATATTCCCAACAAGACAGACTCTCTGTTGTCCAAACTCACCTTTGATGGTGGGGAGAATGTGTCCGCAAAAGACCATATTAACAAGTTTTGGTGTAAGTGCATTAAGCATGATATTTCTGATTTAAAGGTTTTGTCCTCATTATTTTCTTTTACTTTCAGGGGTCGAATTTAGCATTGTTTTGAGTCTTTTCTAGCATATCACATTTTGGATTTGTTTCAGTTTGTAGATGAATTTTTAGATGCTTTTGAAATCTATGATTACAATCAATTATGTGAAGAATTTTAGTCTTTGCTAATCAATTACAATTCATCTTCAAAAGGTTTTTCGATAAGAATCCATCATGTTCTTTGTAAATTTAATCTTGATGACATGTCGTTTGTTTTAAATCTCCTCTATGATTCTTGCATCCAGTCATATTCGATCGCAAATGATGAAGCAGTTACAAATACTATCACTCAATTGCAAGAAGAATTATGTTCACAGGATGAGGGGGATCCATCTGAAAATGTTGAACAAGCAAGGGAGGTAGAATCTATTGAAAATTTTCTTACTGACAATCAAATTGGTTTTTCCTCTGAATCATTGTATTTTCGGTCCTCTACCATCATGGAAGAAGATTCGATGTTGGGTCAAGGTGAATGTCTTCGTTCTCCTAACTCTTGCTCTAATCAGTATTTAAATTTGGTTATTGAAGAAGACTTAGGCGATGAAAATGATCTTAAGCATTCTAACATTCCAATGAAACTGATTAGAGATGTAGATATGCAATTGGAAGAAGTAACCTTAAACCCTCATCTATAAATCGTACCTTATCAATATGAAAGATCAGATGTTTTCCATGAAAATTTTGAATTATCTATCGTACAAGAGGCAAATTTAGATGATGATATTATGTTGAAGAATTTATCACCAAAACAGAGTAAAACTTTTAATGAAAATGAAGAGGAATGTCTAAAGAATACCATTGTTAAATATCATAGCTAAATATATTATTTTCTTGTGATTATTTTTTATTCCTTTTACTCTTTATATCCCGATCTCTTCTTAGATTCTGGTGCATTTGATACTTTACCCACGGTATCTTTCTATTTGCCACCACAATCCAATCTTTTCGATATGCCAAGATTTGATGAAATTAATTCCAAACATAACATTGATAAAGTCGGATTTGACGCTCTTTCACTTTCATCACTCACATGGGAAAATGACATGTTGCGAGATGATATTACACAATTTATTATTGAAAAAGACAATTCACTCATCCTTAGGGAGATCGAATATTCTACATTGCATATTCATTCTTTGATTAGTTCAAATTTTAATGTTTATGCTTCACATTTTGAAACGATCAATCTCATGAAATGAAGTGTTTAAACCAATAATCTAGCTGATGTCATGAATCCTCTTATGATGTGTTCCCCATTGATATATCCATTTCATCAAAGTCATAGTTTGCATCCTAATTTTTATGACATGATCTTAGAATGGCTTGAAGATTCGTATCTAAAAAATCTTCATAATAAAGATAAAGTTGTGCTTGCTTTGTTTCTACATAAATATCTAGGAAGTAATCATCACATGATGCTTTTAGATCCTCCGTGTGAAGAAATTGATGAACACTTGGAGAATTGTCAGGAGGATGGGCCACTTCAGCCTTGGCTGAAGGTTATGACAGGTCCCCATAATAATGACAAGTTTTTCAAACTTACTTACACTCTTACATGCCATTATAACTCATATCACTACCAGAATGTATAATGGTTGGAGGATTCATAAATCAAGAAGTTTCAAAAGAATGGTAAGGTCATGCTTGATTTGTTTTTAAATGATGATGATAAAAGTAAGTATGATATGTTTTTGTTATTTTTCGATATAATACCATTCTTGTTAGTAATATTTGATTTTGTTTCCATTGCAGGATTGGAGTTACTCCGATGGCTACATTGGAAGCATGACTTCACTTAGTATTTTTTATTTGTTTAGTAGTTATAGTAGGTTTTCTTTTAGTTTTATTTCTCAGTTTTTATCTTTGTAATAATGTAGTTATGAACACAAGTGGGCACACCAAGAGAACCATAATATGAATGTTTTCGGGGAAATCCACTTTAAATCTTTTTCTCTTAGTCTTTCATTGAATATTTATTTTCCAAAATGTAGTATCATCATGAAAATTTTAAATGGAAAGTAAAGAGATAAGTAAATTTGAACTATCAATTCAACCCTGACCCAAGGTGCCATGAGTAGGACTGCACTCATCTTAATAAAGATTTTTCTATTTTCTTTTAGTCTCCTTTATTTTAAATAATAATTCTTGGCCAAAGCAACATCTCATGCATCACTATATTAAGAAAAGAACTTGCCCACACATGATATTTTATATGATTTAGTTATTCATTTATTTTAGAGTGAGATGATAGTGGATACAAAAACTCAAGTTTATTTTTGCACAAAAACATTTCCTAAAATGTTTTCTTTTTCTATTTTGATTTTGTGTGCTTCTGATTTTTAATCCCATTAATAAAATTCGATTTGCTTTGTTGTGTGTTTTTGTTTTCTTTGATTATTTTGAATGAGTTTTCTTCTTATCTTTCTTTTTGAATCAATATGTTTCTGATCAAAGAACTATTGTCAAAGGAAGCATTTTTTTAAGACTTTTGTTTTTCAAGCAAATTGAAATAGTTCAAAGAGGTCATGGTATTAAGATATAGCTTAGACAATTGATTTTTAAGTCAATTGTCACTCTCATTTTGTCCTCAAATTATCTTTGCTAGAGTATTACACCAGAGATATGGTTTAAATCTTTGAGAATTACGATGATCTTTAAACCTTTTATGGCGTCCATATTCTTAAGGAATCACTTTTAAGTTCTTCCCCATTCTCTAGATGATTTCTTAAAGGAAATCTAAAATCTCTAAACCATGATAAAACTTCAGTTTTTGAAAGAAAATAAATAACATGGTCAACTATTAACTTGTATTGTAATTAAACTCCAAGTATCATCCCTCTCTCTTTGTCATCAGGAAATCTATAATTGTATTATTTTTTAAAAGTGGAACAAGAGGGTTGAAAGCACTTATGTGTGGGAAGTGTGTGTAAACCCGTCGGGGTACTGAACATGCTCGCTGGCAGTGGTTAAACACACACATGATACCAAGACAACTTCGTCGAGGTACTGAACAGGCCTGCTGGCAATGAAGCAGTGTCAGATCGAGAGGTAGTAGGTATATGTTTTTAAATTAACTTTAATGGAAGTATACATAATGTGGATACAACTATTGGATGAGATTAAAGCATTTGAGTAGGTTAAATGACATCCTCGTCGAGGCTATGGAAGTCTACTCGTAGCAGTGGCTCTGTCAACGGTATTGAAGTTACTTTATAAACATTGTGACTCTTTGATTAAGACATTATTTCAGGTTATAATCCCCTGCAAAGAAAATTCTATTGTCTGGTTATAACATTGAGCTTATCCTAATACCATATGGTCTTAGAATGAATTTATTTCAAGGAGCTTATTTCCTTTTTCAAGTCTTATTATTTTCTTCCTAAGATGAAATATTACTAGATCAGAGATAACTGCTTCACCTAGTAAGTCTTCATTTGTTATTCCCCAACAACTCCCCCTAAATTTTTTACAAAATTTAAAGGGCCCCTATTAGAATCTTGATAATTATAATGAGCTACAGAATCAACCTTTTCAAATAGTTTCATTCTTTGGCTTGCTTTGAGACAAACTTAAGACATTCACTTTAGTATGAGTCATTTATTACAAGAGTATATGTCAAAAGTTAGAAACGATCATAAAATTCTCAATTTAAACAAAAACATTAATTTTTATCAAATGTTTACTTTCATTTAAATTATGATTATGTGTTCATTATTTTGCTCATTAGCAAGTTTGACTATTTTGAATAATGTGTTCAATACATCATCAAATAATATCTTGGTTGGTTTCTCATTTTCATAAAATCATTTTGTGATGTTAATTAGTTAAATTATTTTTTCATTTTGCACCTCATTTCAAAATAATAATAATAAAATAATTATCTATCATTTGTTTGATTTTGTAAAAAACTAAAATTAATATTTTTTCTCCATTAACTTGAAGCTTCTAGAGTTTTAGGATGATTATAAAAAATGTTTGTTTATAAGTTATAGTTAGTTTAAATTCATCTTTTATTTTTCTAGATTTTATTTTATTCACAATTTTTAGGTTATTAATTTAGGTTTCTTTTTTATTCATAAGTTTCTATTATCAAATATTTGATACGGATCGCATCATGGATTGATTTTATTATCCAAATGCGTTCAAGATGATCGATCCAAAAATAATTTTGGATTGCTACAAATAATTTTATGAGCAACAACAGAAAAAATTTGGAAAGGCGTCAAGATCAGATAAACTATTTTGCCGAAAAGATTGCAGCCAACCCATGAGGAATTTGAAGAAATAGTTGAAAAACCAGAACCAAAATGGACCCATTTACCTTCCATGTAGAAATTTTTCGAAACCAATGCACGATTTGAGAGATATTTTGGTCTCTTTTAGAGGTAAATTTCAGGTGACGGAAATTAATAGTGACACTCAGACTGTTCATTCATTTTATAAATATATGAGAAAGATTAGAGCCAAGGGGATCCACGAATTGGAGATAGATGAACTGGAGAAGAGGATTTTAATCCTTTCTCTTTTGTATATTATTTCTTTTGTAAACTTGTTATTTCTTTTCAAATGGAGTAATGGATGATTGGAATCTTTGGGAGAATGGACAAGTATTTTCAAAGAAGAATATGAAATTCCAGATTGCTTAATGGCTTTTGTCCTGTGAGTAAAATGATTTTATTTTTATTATAATATCTTCATATTCTTTGAATAATTGATTATGCATTGATTTAAATAGCTTTAGTCATTTTTATCAATTAATGGTTAATTATTATCATTTATGTATTAATTTTTCTAATCTTTAAAATCTATTATCCAAAAAAATTATTCCAGGACTACAGAATGGACAAGTGATTCCAAAAATTTAATAGAACGACATATATTCATTTTGGCTTTAAAATTTTGTTTATAATATTGCTATTTATGTTTTAATAATCTTGTTACATGTGCATCTTTGATATCTTTAGATTAAATGATCTGTGATGTATAGGAGGTTTATATTATAAATACCATCTATCATTTCCTTCATCAAAATACAAATGCTGTGATTATATCTTCTATTTAAATAATGGGTTTATCTTTGAGTTTTAAATTGAATGATAAAATGCATAGATTGCTTCTAGATTTATCTTGATGTAATCATGTATAATTATGAGATCACAGGTTTATGTTTGTGTTTTATTTTCTGTCATTAAAACCTAAGCTGCTAATACATGTTCTGAATTTATTTAGAACTGTCATAAGGTTCATTGTAGATTTCTCTCTTGGACATGACAGTTAGATGTTCACCACTCATGCAGATGCTTGGATACACCTCACTAATTCACTGACATAATAACTTCTTTGTACTTTTTCTGTCATTTACATATCATTGAAAGTAGAATGTATGGCTCATCTTTGACTATCCACATGTTCATGTTTCATTAATTTTATTTTCCAAGATTCTTTAAATTTATAAAAGAAAAACAATAAATATTTGTATGTGCTTTCTTTATCTGCTTCCTAGAAGCAATCATTTTTCACATCGATTTTTGTAAGTTTCGATTAAAACTTGCATCTTGTAAATCATGTAAATAAACGAGAGTTGTATATCCTCTACTTAAATACAACTACTACAGTTACATTAGAACATATTTACATATATATATAGTGTTTAATAATTAGTTAGTTATCTCTCTCTTTTATTCGTTTCTTTTAGGATTCTTAGGTTTGCTAACAGAGCCATTAAACATGTCAGAATAGGTTACACCAAATAGCTTGGGTTATTTAGACAACCCCAGACCGAAATCGCTCTTCCATTTGACGGACGGTCAATTTTACCCGTCAAAAAATGGCGCTAGAAGGAGGGCCAGACAGAGAATATGGATTTATAGGAGTCTTTGTTTCAAATTCAATTAATTTTCCATGGCTCGTCAAATCACTATGTTGGAACATGATTTCCACTTCTCATTACCTGATATTCCCAACAAGACAGTATCTCTCTTGTATAAACTCACCTTTGATGGTGGGGAGAATGTGTCTACAAAAGACCATATTAACAAGTTTTGGTGTAAGTGCATCAAGCATGATATTTTTGATTTAAAGGTTTTGTGTAGATTATTTTATTTTACTTTCAGGGGTCGAATTAAACATTGGTTTGAGTCTTTTCCAGCATATCACATTTTTTATTTGTTTCAGTTTGTAGATCAATTTTTAGATGCTTTGGAAACCTATGATTACAATCAATTATGTGAAGAATTTCAGACTTTTCTAATCAATGGCAATTCATCTTCAAAAGGTTTTTCGACAAGAATCCATCATGTTCTTTGTAAATTTAATCTTGATGACATGTCATTTGTTTTAAATCTCCTCTATGATTCTTGCATCCAGTCATATTCGATCACAAATGATGAAGCATTTACAAATACTATCACTCAATTGCAAGAAGAATTGTATTCAGAGGATGAGAGGGATAAATCTGAAAATGTTGGACAAGCAAGGGAGGTAGAATGTATTGAAAATGTTCTTACTAACAATCAAATTGGTTTTTCCTCTGAATCATTGTATTTTCAATCCTCTACCATCGTGGAAGAAGATTCAATGTTGGGTCAAGGTGAATGTCCTCGTTCTCCTAACTCTTGCTCTAATCAGTATTTAAATTCTGCTATTGAAGAAGACTTAGGTGATGAAAATGATCTTAAGCATTCTAACATTCCAATGAAACTGCTTAGACATGTAGATCTGCAATTGGAAGAAGTAACCTTAAAGCCTCATCTACAAATCGTACTTTATCAACATGAAATATCATATATTTTCCATGAAAGTTTTGAATTATCTATCGTACAAGAGGCAAATTTAGATGATCATATTATGTTGAAGAATTTATCACCAAAACAGAGTCAAAGTTTTAAGGAAAATGAAGAGGAATGTCTCGAGAATACCATTGTTAAATATCATAGCTCAATATATTATTTTTATGTGCTTATTTCTGATTCCTTTTACTCTTTATATCCCGATCTCTTCTTAGATTCTGGTTGATTTCATACTTTACCCACCATATCTTTCTCTTTTCCACCACAATCCAATCTTTTCGATATGCCAAGATTTGATGAAATTAATTCCAAACATAACATTGATAAAGTCGGATTTGACGTTCTTTCACTTTCATCACTCACATGGGAAAATGGCATGTTGCGAGATGATTTTACACAATTTATTGTTGAAAAAGACAATGCACCCATCCTTAGGGAGATTGAATATTCTACATTGCATATTCGTTTTTTGATTAGTTCGAATTTTAATGTTTATGCTTCACATTTTGAAACGATCAATCTCATCAAAGGAAGCATTCAAACCAATAATCTAGCTGATGTCATGAATTCTTTTATGATGTGCTCCCCATTGATATATCCATTTCATCAAAGTCATAGTTTGCATACTAATTTTTATGACATGATCTTAGAATGGCTTGAAGATTCGTATCTGAAAAATCTTCATAATAAAGATAAAGTTGTGCTTGCTTTGTTTCTACCTAAATATCTAGGAAGTAGGCATCACATGATTTTTTTAGATCCTCCATGTGAAGAAATTGATCAACACTTGGAGAATTGTTAGGAGGATGGGGCACTTTAGCCCTGGCTGAAGGTTATGACAGGTCCCCATAATATTGACAAGTTTTTCAAACTTACTTACACTCTTACATGCCATTATAACTCATATCACGACCATATTGCAAAATGGTTGGAGGATTCATAAATTAAGAAGTTTCAAAAGAATGGTAAGGTCATGCTTGATTTGTTTTTAAATGATGATGATAAAGGTAAGTATGATATATTTTTGTTATTTTTCAATATACTACCATTCTTGTTATTAATATTTGATTTTGTTTCCATTGCAGGATTGGAGTTACTCCGATGGCTACATTGGAAGCATGACTTCACTTAGTATTTTTGATTTGTTTAGTAGTTTGAGTAGGTTTAGGAGTAGATTTTCTTTTAGTTTTATTTCCCAGTTTTTCTCTTTGTAATAATGCAATTATGAACACAAGTGGGCACACCAAGAGAACCATAATATGAATGTTGTCAGGGAAGTCCACTTTTAATCTTTTTCTCTATGTTTTTTATTGAATATTTATTTTCAAGAACCTAGTATCATCATGAAAATTTTAAATGGAAAGTAAAGAGATAAGTAAATTTGAACTATCAATTCAACCCTGACCCAATATGCCACAAGTAGGACTGCACTCATCTTAATAAATATTTTTCTATTTTCTTTTAGTCTCTTTTATTTTGAATAATAATTCCTGGCCAAAGTGGCATCTCATGCATCACTATATTAAGAAAAGAACTTGATCACACATGATATTTTATATGATTTAGTTATTCCTTTAGTTTACAGTGAGATGATAGTGGATACAAAAACACAAGATTATCTTTGGCCAAAAATATTTCCTAAAAAGTTTTATTTTGCTGTTTTGATTTTGTGTACTTCTGATTTTGAATCCCATTAATAAAATTTGATTTGGTTTGTTGTGTTTTTTTTGTTTTCTTTGATTATTTTGAATGAGTTTTCTTCTTATCTTTCTTTTTGAATCAATATATTTTTTATCAAAGAACTATTGTCGAAGGAAACATTTTTTTTAAGACTTGTGTTTTTCAAGCAAATTGAAATAGTTCAAAGAGGTCGTGGTATTAAGATATAGCTTAGACAATTGATTTTTAAGTCAATTGTCACTCTCATTTTATCCTCAAATTATCTTTTCTTGAGTATTACACCATAGATATGGTTTAAATCTTTGAGAATTACGATGATCTTTAAACTTTTTACGCCATCCATATTCTTAAGGAATAACATTTAAGTGCTTCCCCATTCTCTAGATGATTTCTTAAAGGAAATCTAAAATCTCTAAACCATGATAAAACTTCCAGTTTTGAAAGCAAATAAATAACATGGTCAACTATTCACCTGTATTGCAATTAACCTCCAGTATCATCCAACTCTCCTTGTCATCAAGAAATATATAATTGTATTATTTTTTAAAAGTGTCATAAGATGGTTGAAAGCACTTATGTGTTGGAAATCTGTGTAAACCCGTCAGGGTACTGAATAGGCTCACTGGAAGCGGGTAAATGCACACATGATACCAGGACAACTTCGTCAAGGTACTGAACAGGCCTTTTGGAAATGAAGCAATGTCAAGTCGAGAGGTAGCAGGTATTTGTTTTTAAATTAACTTTTATGGAAGTATACATCATATAGATATAACTATTGGATGGGATTAAAGCATTTGAGTAGGTTAAATGACATCCTCGTCGAGTCTATGGATGTCTACTGGAAGCAGTGGCTCTGTCAACGATATTGAATTTATTTTATAAACATCGTGACTCTTTGATTAAGACATTATTTTAGGTTATAATTCCCTGCAAAGAAAATTCTATTGTCTGGTTATAACATTGAGCTTATCCTAATACCATATGGTCTCAGAATGAATTTATTTCAAGGATCTTAAATCCTTTTTCAAGTCTTATTATTTTCTTCCTAAGATGAAATATTACCAGATCAGAGATAACTGCTTCACCCAGTAAGTCACCATTTGTTGGGCCCCAACAACTCTCCCTAAATTTTTTACAAAATTTAAAGGGTCTCTATTAGAATCTTGATAATTATAATGAGCTACAGAATCAACCTTTTCAAATAGTTCCATTCCTTGGATTGATTTGAGACAAACTTAAGACATTCACTTTAGTATGAGTCATTTATTACAAGAGTATATGTCAAAAGTTAGAAACGAGCATAAAAATCTCAATTTAAACAAAAACATTAATTTTTATCAAATGTTTACTTTCGTTTAAATTATGATTATGTGTTCATTCTTTTGCTCATTAGCAAGTTTGACTATTTTGAATAATTTGTTTAATACTTCATCAAATAATATCTTGTTTGGTTTCTCATTTTCATAAAATCATTAGGTGATGTTAATTAATTAAATTCCTTTTCCATTTTGCATCTCATTTCAACATAATAATAATAAAAGAATTATCTATCATTTGTTTGATTTTGTAAAAAAATAAAATTAATATTTTTTCTCCATTAACTTGAAGCTTCTAGAGTTTTAGGATGATTATAAACAATGTTTGTTTATAAGTTATATTTAGTTTAAATTCATTTTTTATTTTTCTAGATTTTGTTTTATTCACAATTTTTAGGTGATTAATTTAGGTTTCTTTTTGTTTCACAGGTTTCTATTATCAAATATTTGATACGGATATCATCATGGATTGATTTTATTATCAAAATATGTTCAATATGATTGATCCAAAAATAATTTTGGATTGATACAAATAATTTTTTGAGCAACAACAAAAAAAAATTAGAAAGGCGTCAAGATCAGACAAATGATTTTGCAGAACTGATTAAAGCCAAACCGTGAGGAATTTGAAGAAACGTTTGAAAACCCAGAACCCAAATGGACCCATTTACCTTTTGCATAGATATTTTCCCAAACGAATGCATGATTTTAGAGATAATTTTGTCTCTTTTAGAGGCAAATTGCAGGTGGCGGAAATTAATAGTGACGCCCAAACTGTTCATTCCTTTTATAAATATATGAGAAAGATTAGAGCCAAGGGGATCCACGAATTGGAGATAGAGAAATTGGAGAGGAGGATTTTAATCCTTTCTCTTTTGTATATTATTGCTTTTGTAAACTTTTTATTTCTTTTCAAATGGAGTAATGGATGGTCGGAATCTTTGGGATAATGGACGAGTATTTTCAAAGAAGAATATGAAATTACAGATTTCTTAATAGCTTTTGTCCTGTGAGTAAAATGGTTTTATTTTCATTATAACATCTTCATATTCTTTGAATAATTCATTATGCATTGATTTAAATAGCTTTAGTCTTTTTTTATCAATACATGGTTAATTATTATCATTTATGTATTAATTTTTCTAATCTTTAAAATCTATTATCCAAAAAAATTCTTCCAGGACTACAGAATGGAGAATTGATTCGAAAAACTTAATAGAATGACATATATGCATTTTTTCTTTAGAGTTTTGTTTATAATGTTGTTATTTATGTTTTAATAAGCCTGTTACATGTGCAGCTTTGAAATCTTTAGATTAAATGATCTATGATATGTAGGAGGTTTATATTATAAATACCATCTATCATTTGCTTCATCAAAATACAAATGTTGTGATTATATATTCAACTTAAGTAATGGGTTTATCTTTGAGTTTTAAATTGAATGATAAAATGCATAGATTGCTTCCAAATTTATCTTGATGTAATCATGTATAATTATGAGATCACAGGTTTATGTTTGTGTTTTTTTTTTTGTCATTAAAGCCTAAGCTTCTAATACATGTTTTGAATTTATTTAGAATAGTCATAAGGTGCATTGCAAATTTCTGTCATGGACATGTAAGTTAGATGTTCACCACTCATGCAGATGCTTGGATACACCTCACTAATTCACTGACATAATAGCTTCTTTGTAGTTTTCTGTCATTTACATATCATTGAAACTTGAATGTATGGTTCAGCTTTGACTATACACATGTTCATGTTTCATTAATTTTTTTCTGCAAGATTCTTTAAATTTATAAAAGAAAAGAAATAAATATTTTTATGTGCTTTCTTTATCTGCTTCCTAGAAGCAATCATTTTTCACATCGATTTTTGTAAGTTTTGATTAAAACTTGCATCTTGTAAATCATGTAAATAAAAGAGACTTGTATATCTTCTACTTAAATACAACTACTATAGTTACATTAGAACATATGTACATATATATACAGTGTTTAGTAATTAGTTAGTTATCTCTCTCTTTTATTCGTTTCTTTTAGGATTCTTAGATTGGATAACGGAGCCATTAAACCCATCAGAATAGGTTACACCAAACGGCTTGGGTTATTTACACAACCCCAGACCGGACTCGCTCTTCCAGTTGACAGACGGTCAATTTCGTCCATCAACAAATGGCACTATTAGGAGGGACAAACTGACAATATGGCCTTATAGGAGTCTTTGTTTCGAATTTAATTAATTTCCCATAGCTCCCCAAATCACTATGTTGGAACATGCTTTCCACTTCTCATTACCTGATACTCGCAACAAGACAGTCTCTCTCTTGTCCAAACTCACCTTTGATGGTAGGGGGAATGTATCTGCAAAAGATCATATTAACAAGTTTTGGTTTAAGTGCATCAAGCATGATATTTCTAATTTAAAGGTTTTGTGCAGATTATTTGCTCTTACTTTCAGGGGTCGAATTAAACATTGGTTTGAGTCTTTTCCAGCATATCACTTTTTTTATTTGTTTCAGTTTGTAGATGAATTTTTAGATGCTTTTGAAATCTATGATTACAATGAATTATGTGAAGAATTTCAAACTTTTCTAATCAATGGGAATTCATCTTCAAAAGGTTTTTCGACAAGAATCCATTATGTTCTTTGTAAATTTAATCTTGATGACATGTCATTTGATTTAAAACTCCTCTACGATGCTCGCATCCAGTCATATTCGATCACAAATGATGAAGCAATTACAAATACTATCACTCAATTGAAAGAAGAATTGTGTTCACAGTATGAGAGGGATCCATTCGAAAATGTTGAACAAGCAAGGGAGGTAGAATCTATTGAAAATGTTCTTACTAACAATCAAATTGGTTTTTCCTCTGAATCATTATATTTTCAGCCCTCTACCATCATGGAAGAAGATTCGATGTTGGGTCAAGGTGAATGTCCTCGTTCTCCTAACTCTTGCTCTAATTAGTATTTAAATTCGGTTATTGAAGAAGTCTTAGGTGATGAAAATGATCTTAAGAATTCTAACATTCCAATGAAACTGATTAGAGATGTAGATATGCAATTGAAAGAAGTAACCTTAAACCCTCATCTACAAATCGTACCTTATCAACATGAAAGATCAGATGTTTTCCATGAATGTTTTGAATTATCTATCGTACAAGAGGCAAATTTAGATGATCATATTTTGTTAAAGAATTTATCACCAAACTAGAGTGAAAGTTTTAAGGAAAATGAAGAGGAATGGCTCGAGAATACCATTGTTAAATATCATAGCTCAAGATATTATTTTCATGCGCTTATTTCCAATTCCTTTTACTCTTTATATCCCGATCTCTTCTTAGATTCTGGTGGATTTGATACTTTACCCACAATATCTTTCTCTTTGCCACCACAATCCAATCTTTTTGATATGTCAAGATTAAATGAAATTAATTCCAAACATAACATTGATAAAGTCGAATTTGACGCTCTTTCACTTTCATCACTCACATGGGAAAATGACATGTTGCGAGATGATTTTACACAATTTATTGTTGAAAAAGACAATGCACTCATCCTTAGGGAGATAGAATATTCTACATTGCATATTCGTTCTTTGATTAGTTTGAATTTTAATGTTTATGCTTCACATTTTGAAACGATCAATCTCATCAAAAGAAGCATTCAAACCAATAATCTAGATGATGTCATGAATCCTCTTATGATGTGTTCCCCATTGATATATCCATTTAATCAAAGTCATAGTTTCCATCCTAATTTTTATGACATGATCTTAGAATGGCTTGAAGATTCATATCTAAAAAATCTTCATAATAAAGATAAAGTTGTGCTTGCTTTGTTTCTACCTAAATATGTAGGAAGTAAGAATCACATGATATTTTTAGATCCTCCGTGTGAAGAAATTGATAAACACTTGGAGTATTGTTAGGAGGATGGGGCACTTCAGCCTTGGCTGAAGGTTATGATAGATCCCCATGATATTGACATGTTTTTCAAACTTACTTACACTCTTACATGCCATTATGACTCATATCACGACCATATTGCAGAATGGTTGGAGGATTCGTAAATCAGGAAGTTTCAAAAGAATGGTAAGGTCATGCTTGATTTGTTTTTAAATGATGATGATAAAGGTAAGTATGATATATTTTTGTTATTTTTCAATATACTATCATTCTTGTTAGTAATATTTGATTTTGTTTCCATTACAGGATTGGAGTTACTCCGATGGCGACATTGGAAGCATGACTTCACTTGTATTTTTGACTTGTTTAGTAGTTAGAGTAGGTTTAGGAGTAGATTTTCTTTTACTTTTATTTCTCAGTTTCTCTATTTATAATAATCCAGTTATGAACATAAGTGGGCACACCAAGAGAACCATAATATGAATGTTGTTAGGGAAGTCCACTTTAAATCTTTTTCTTTCTATTTTTCATTTAATATTTATTTTCGAAAATGTATTATCATCATGAAAATTTTAAATGGAAAGTAAGGAGATAAGTAAATTTGAACTATCAATTCAACCCTGACCCAAGGTGCCA
Organism: Picea mariana; assembly: GCA_032191745.1. Lineage (NCBI taxonomy): Eukaryota > Viridiplantae > Streptophyta > Pinopsida > Pinales > Pinaceae > Picea > Picea mariana. The sequence goes on along the minus strand of JASDQU010103764.1, from coordinate 153,167 downwards.
CGAGTAGGACTGCACTCATCTTAATAAGAATTTTTCTATTTTCTTTTAGTCTCTTTTATTTTGAATAATAATTCTTGGTCAAAGCAGTATCTCATGCATCACTATATTAAGAAAAGAACTTGCTCGCACATGATATAGTTTTTACTTTATTACAGTGAGATGATAGTGGATACAAAAACTCAAGTTTATCTTTGGCCAAATACATTTCCTTAAAAGTTTTCTTTTGCTGTTTTGATTTTGTGTACTTCTGATTTTGAATCCCATTAATAAAATTTGAATTGATATGTTGTGTGTTTTTGTTTTCTTTGATTATTTTGAATGAGTTTTCTTCTTATCTTTCTTTTTGAATCAATATATTTTTGATCAAATAACTATTGTCGAAAGAAGCATATTTTTTAGGACTTGTGTTTTTCAAGCAAATTGAAATAGTTCAAAGAGGTCCTCGTATTAAGATATAGCTCAGACAATTATTTTTTAAGTCAATTGTCACTCTCATTTTGTCCTCAAATTAACTTTGCTAGAGTATTACACCAGAGATATGGTTTAAATTTTTGAGAATTATGATGATCTTTAAAATTTTTATGGCGTCCATATTCTTAAGGAATCACTTTTAAGTGCTTCCCCATTCTCTAGATGTTTTCTTAAAGGAAATCTAAAATCTCTAAACCATGATAAATCTTCCAGTTTTGAATGAAAATAAATAACATGGTCAACTATTCACATGAATTGCAATTAACCTCCAGTATCATCGCGCTCTTTTTTTCATCAAGAAATATATAATTGTATTATTTTTTAAAAGTGGCATAAGAGGGTTGAAAGAACTTATGTGTGGGAAGTGTGTGTAAACCCGTCGGGGTACTGAACAGGCTCGCTGGCAATGGGTAAATGCACACATGATACCAAGACAACTTCGTCGAGGTACTGAAGAGGACTGCTGGCAATGAATCAATGTCAGATCAAGAGGTAGTATGTGTATGTTTTTAAATTAACTTTTATAGAAGTATACATTATGTAGATACAACTATTGGATGGGATTAAAGAATTTGAGTAGTTTAAATGACATCCTTGTCGAGACTAAGGATGTCTACTAGCAGCAGTGGCTCTGTCAACGGTATTGAAGTTATTTTATAAACATCATAACTCTTTGATTAAGACATTATTTCAGGTTATAATCCTCCACAAAGAAAATTCTATTGTCTGGTTATAAAATTGAGCTTATCCTAATAGCATATGGTCTCATAATGAATTTATTTCAAGGAGCTTAAATCATTTTTTAAGTCTTATTATTTTCTTCCTAAGATGAAATATTACTAGATCAAAAATAACTGCTTGACCCAGTAAGGCACCATTTGTTGGGCCCCAACAACTCCCCCTAAACTTTTTACAAAATTTAAAGGGCCGCTATTAGAATCTTGATAATTATAATGAGCTACAGAATCAACCTTTTCGAATAGTTCCATTCCTTGGCTTGCTTTGAGACAAACTTAGGACATTCACTTTAGTATGAGTCATTTATTACAAGAGTATATGTCAAAATTTAGAAACGAGCATAAAAATCTCAATTTAAACAAAAACATTAATTTTTATCAAATGTCTACTTTCGTTTAAATTATGATTATGTGTTCATTCTTTTGCTCATTAGCAATTTTGACTATTTTGAATAATGTGATCAATACTTCATCAAATAATATCTTGGTTGGTTTCTCATTTTCATAAAATCATTTGGTGATGTTAATTAATTATTTTTTTTTTCATTTTGCATCTCATTTCAAAATAATAATAATAAAAGAATTATCTATCATTTGTTTGATTTTGTAAAAAACTAAAATTAAATTTTTTTCTCCATTACCTTGAAGCTTCTAGACTTTTAGGATCATTATAAACAATGTTTGTTTATAACTTATAGTTAGTTTAAATTCAGTTTTTATTTTTCTAGATATTGTTTTATTCATAATTTTTAGGTTATTAATTTAGGTTTCTTTTTGTTTCACAAGTTTCTATTATCAAATATTTGATATGGATCTCATCATGGATTGATTTTATTATCCAAATACGTTCAAGATGATTGATCCAAAAATAATTTTGAATTGCTACAAATAATTTTATGAGGAACAACAGATAAAATTTGGAAAGGCGTCAAGATTAGACAAACGATTTTGCAGAACTGATTGCAGCCAAACTGTGAGGAATTTGAAGAAACGGTGAAAACCCAGAACCAAAATGGACCCATTTACCTTCCATGTAGAGGTTTTCCCAAACCAATGCACGATTTGAGAGATATTTGGGTCTCTTTTAGAGGCAAATTTCAGGTGGCGGAAATTAATAGTGACACCGAGACTGTTCATTCATTTTATAAATATATGAGAAAGATGAAAGCCAAGCGTATATGAAAAATAAGTAACAACACACTTGACTCTACGTCGCCACCCGACCACCAACAAGACGTAACCACGAAGTTCAACGCATGAAGACTGAAGGCACACAACGAGTAACTGCCAAAATATATGACCATAGGCATAGGGCGTACAACACAAACATTTAAGACATAGTGGGGGTGCACAGTAAGAACATAGAGGGAAGAATCCATGGGGTTAGGGTTACTATTTCTGCATAGTAAAGCGGGGCTTTTAGTCTTATGTCTTCTCGAAAGAAGATTAGACAGGCTCCTGGCCGACTGCTCAGGAAGAAACTAGTAACCTCCATCAGGTGTGTCGCAAGAGTGGAACCCTGCCTTTAAAGGGCCTGAGACTCTTGATACGGCACTGGATCCTTTACAGAAAATACACTCAGACATATATGCTAAGGCCACAGAAGGTGTCTATATCCCGCCCGACACAAGCAGACCAAGCAGGGCAAGATGACCAAGAACAACGAATCAACGATCATCAAACTTCATTCCATCAAGTCTATCATCAATTAACCATGGAGCTACTTAAGTCTACATCATCAGATAATAATATAAAATGACTGAAATAAAGACATCATCAATGATCGTCAAGACACGAAAGCATCAAAACCAACATATGTAACACCAATTTCGTGGTGCAAGAGAACTGACCTACTAATCTATCTAGCAGTGACCAAGGGTCGAGGAAAAATTCTACTTAAATCCAAGTGCATGTTTTAAATCAATCTTCATAATCAAGAATCCATTCATCCTTTTAAATCCAGGAGTCTCCATTATAATCGGCGCATACATCAAGATAGAAAAACAATAACTACATTTATTATACTTTACATCATTACAGTTTATACATCATTAAGGTTCCTCGATAAATATTACATTTATTTAGGTTGTTGTTATTTTATAACTTAAGGTACATAAAGATCACGATGGTTACGGTTAGGATCCAAAGAGTGGTCAAGCAAGAGGCTTGTTGTTTTGAGCTTCAGTTAAACAAAAATGTACATCATTAAACACCTTATATCCAAAAATTTCTACTCATTAATTAATCAAATAACAGGGGCAAGTCAATAGCTACAATTGAAGAAAGCATTTCTGCCAAACACTTAACACTTATTATAATGCATAATTCTTTTGTAGTTGTCAGATTAGCAAGCTAAAATAGAAATTGAAATGACAAGTTTGGTGCCTTTTTCCTGCAAACCATCAGTTTAGCATTCGTTTTAAATTTATAAATAAAATCACGGGCCTAAATTAATGAAATGGTTTTTGTTTTATTAATAACTTATGGCTGGGCACTGTATCAATGTCAGCGAATAGTGCCATGTTAGGAATAATTGAGTTTTAACCGCTTTAACTTAGAAACAGTTCTTAACATGGTTGCATATGAAGAGTGTTGCTAAATTCTTCTTGTTAAGTTGTTAGGGAAATCTACGATCAGAAGGGCCAGGATTCGAAGGCGCAAACATTTATTTGTATCTCAAGGTACTTACACCTTCAGCATAAATGTTGGCATGTTCAAGCAAAGAATCAACAAGAAGAATATTTTCCTCATGTACAAGAGGAGTTAACTTGTTGCAGTGAGGGAAAAATCAATGTGCAAGCGTATATTGCATACATAGGAGCAGGTAAAAATTGGATCAAGGTGCTAAGGTGTTTGCATTGATATAAATATGCACACAGGTGTAAATTGGGGTTCTGTCCCAATAGCCAATGCACAGGTGAATTAACCTCTATCCAGCATCAATGCACAGGCAATAAACGCCCATCGCACAGTGCATAAAATGCACACAGAACTTAATTTCAGCATAGAAGAAAAAACGCCCACGAAATAAATAATTGCAACTGTAAGTAATAAAAAAACAGAGCATGACACCCAAGGTATCAGTGAATGCCATTCATTCACCTCAGACAAACATGCCCTATTGATAGAATGCATCTACAGATTGTCATGCAAGTTGCCAGAACAAAAATACAAAAGCAGCCAAGGAATTAACCAGGAACGATCAAGTCCAGGAGTAAATTTCGATGGGTAAAAGAAAAACAAGGCAGCATGAATTTCCCAAGCGAAATCTCAGCATTAATCTCACAAAGGAAATGTCAGGGACGACTTGCCAATGCTCGTTTGCCAGAACGCGTTGACAAGATCCTACAAAAATAAAGACCAGATGAGTTGCCAACACACTGCCAGAACAATGGACAATGTTCTTACGAAAATAAAAAGACCAGGAACGAATTCTCAATCATTTAACCAAAGCATCCAGAAAACATACGTAGAGAATAAAGGACCACAGAATTTGAGCGTGCCCACAGAGAAGTAAAACCACAGACATTGAGAACCAAAATTCAAACTTGTGCATAGAAAAACAATCAATTTAAAATTATGGATTTGAAGTTGTGAAAATGAACTCAGGAGGAACCCAACCCCACCAGTGATACCAAGAATTTCGCCAGGAAAACCTATGACATCGCAAACATATACGGAAACAATAGATTGGCAGCGCAATATATATGGGAAAATGTGTTGGTCAGCGCAACCCATAACTTATTCCAGAACCAATTCGAACAATTTTATTCAATAAAATTTAGTCATAACATTTTCATCATCTCGCTAATAACAGAGGTAAATAACTTTATTCACAGAGGCAAATTGCAATGCATTCTGGTCTACCAAATTAAGAGTCATACCGTTGCCTTAACTCCCGCTTCGATGACGTCCCGTGCTCCGTGCCACGTCCCGTGCTCTGTGCCTCTCCCACTCTCCGTGCCGCTCCCGCTCGTCGACCGCTGAAATCTCACCAGTACCTCCCAGCCAATCGCTAGGGGTACTCTACTTCCCCCTTAGCCCCCCAAGCCGCAAAGGGGCCACACAAGATCTAGAGATAAGACTAGCTTCTCAGCTAGCCTCCACGGCTGAGCTACCACTCCAATACAGCTGAGATAAACCCAACTCCTCACAAGCAATCCGTCAAGCCACAATCCGGCAGCGTAACGCTATGCTAACTGTTTCCCCTTCCTTGTAAAATCCTCGACTTCCTTGTACCAGTCATCGTCACGCTGTAAAGTGAGATTATTCTCACGTAGATTCGTCTGAAGAGGTAACACCGAAAAGATGCGTAGCCTTCGACTCAAAGCATCCACCACTCGGTTCACTGTTCCCTTTATGTAAGTAATCTCTAAGTCGTACTCGCTAGGAAATTCCGACCAACGCCGTTGTCTCGCATTCAGGTCGCTTTGCGTGAAAATGTGTTGTAGTCCACAATGATCAGTGTTTAATTCAAATTTTCGTCCAACAAGGTAGTGTCTCCAAACCTTCAATGCATAAATGATGGCCAATAACTCCAAATCATGCGTCGTGTAGTTCTCCTCATGCCTTCTCAGCTTCCTCTAAATGTAAGCAATCACTCGTCCATCCTGCATCAAGACTCTGCCTAAACCTTCCTTGGATGCATCATTGCATACCAAGAAGTCAGCATCCATGTCAAGGACCTTTAGTATCGGCGTTGTTGTCAACAACTCCTTAAGCCTCCTAAACGCTTCCGCGCATTTTTCTGTCCAAACAAACTTCTTGTTTTTCTTCTGCAATTCCATGATCGGATTTTCTATCCTTGAAAATCCTTCGAAAAACCGTCGATAGTATCCTACTAAACCCATAAAACTATGCACTTCTGTGACATTCGTCGTCGCAGGCCATTCCATAATAGCCTCAACCTTGGCTAGATCCACGGTGATACCTTCGCCGGAGATGACATGCCCTAAGTAGTGAATCCTCGATTGATAAAAAGATCATTTGGACAACTTCCCATACAATTTGTGCTCTCGCAAACACTGTAGTACCAAGCGCAAGTGCTTGTCATGCTCCTCCGTCATCCGAGAGTATATCAAAATATCGTCAATGAATACTTGGACGAACTTGTCCAAGTACTCACGGAACACCCCGTTCATCAAACTCATGAATACCCCTGGGGCATTTGTCAATCCAAACGGTAAAGAAGTAAACTCGTAATGTCCAAATCTGGTCTTAAAAGTGGTCTTAGGGACGTCATCCTCCTTGATCCGTAACTATTGATACCCTGATCGCAAATCGATCTTGGAGAACACCGTCACACCCTTCATTTGATCAAACAGATCGTCAATTCTTGGTAAGGGATACTGATTCTTGATCGTAGCCTTGTTCAGTTGACGGTAGTCAATCCAAAGCCTCCACAATTCATCCTTCTTATGAATGAAAATAACTAGTGCACCCCAGGGTGACACACTAGGACGTATCAGTCCCAAGTCCAGCAACTCCTTCAGTTGCATTTTCATCTCTTGCAACTCCAGGGTTGACATCCGATAAGGAGTTCCTGCTATCGGTTCGGTCCCCAGTTTCAGGTCTATAGTAAACTCCAATTCTCTCTCTGGTGACATCCCAGGAAACTCCTATGGAAATACGTCTGCAAACTCCTTCACCACAAGAAGGTGTTCTAGACCTTCTGCTACTCCCTTTTCGTTTAGCGCAAGGATTGCATAAAGCTTGAACCCCTTGCACATACTCTTCCGTAATTGTAAGGAAGAGACGAACCTCAGGGATACTCCCTGGTTCCATCCTACAATTACCCGTCTCTGTCCTTCATCATCGACCAATCTCAACCTCTTCGTCTTACAGTTGAGTATCGCCTCATGCGTTTCCAACCAATCCATCCAATCACTACGTCATAAGATCCTAAGATCGTGACGTACAATTTGACCCTCATGAAAAAATCTCCCAGGTTAAGGGAACAACCCGTAACCTTTCCTTTAACCTTCTGTTTGGCTCCTGAAGCCATCTCCACGAAGATAAACTCGTCCTGTTTGACTGCCTTGACCTTAATCCTTTTTAGCGTTGTACCAGAAATGAAACTCTCTGTAGCACCTGGGTCTATCAAAATAATACGGTTCTGGTCAGCAACAGTACCTGTTGTCTCGAGCATAGTTGACTGATGCTCTGCCTGGCGGTTATTCACCACTGCGTGAATCTGATGGGCCTTGCCCATATCTCCCACTGTAGTGGGTCCGGTTGATCCGGACGCTCTGGTCCTCTCCACAGGACAGTCGCGCTGGTAGTGTGGCTCCCCACACATCCAACACCCTTTCTTCGGCCCAGTAGTCTGTTGGAAAATACTGAGAGGGGGGGGTGAATCAGTATTTGAGCTATCAATCAATTTTTAACTTTTCTTTTACTGAAAAATCTTAGTCTACTTTATAGAGATCAATTGTTGTATATTCTTATGAAAACAATAGTGCATCCAGAGATCTTATTATGGATTTCTTTATTCATCAGATGTCTTTTAAACAGTAAATCA
>JASDQU010103764.1:117411-144556 GCA_032191745.1 Picea mariana | reverse complement strand
TACCCCACTTATCGGGATTTCGCGGATCGTGATTTCAAAATGCACAGAACCTTTGTACCCGGGATCTCCGATATCCCGATTTGCGGTATGCCGACTCGTGCCTGATTTCCGACACACGTCCCTCAGATGGACAGTCTCGATGCCTTCGGGATTTCGAGACTTTCGATCTCTCATTTCCTTCAACCTCAGGAACTCCGATTTCCCGATGTCCGATATGCCGATGATGCCTTGATCTCTGACACCTGTCCCTCAGATGGACGGTCCTAGTGTGATATTGCATTGACGGTTGCGATTGAATCGCAATATCGCATTTCACGATTTCGGGGTTTTCATTGACGAGTGATATGGACCTTTCAAAGTCTCGAACCCCGATATTCTGCTGACGTCACACGTGTTTTGACACGTGTTAAACACTACCACGTGTCACTCTGATTCGTGACATAACTGTGCCTAAACTGTTGAATCTTCCTGCCACCTGTCATTACTTGGTTGTGCCACGTGTCATCACCTGATTGTGCCACCTGTCGTCACGTGGTTGTGCCACCTGTCAGTCGGGATTTCGCATATCGCAAAATCGGGATTTTCGTTGCATTGTTTTCTTTTCATGTTGAAACCCCGATCCCCGAAACTCCAATGAAGCCTTCAAGCTGCCACGCATCCACACGAATAGACGGTCTAGATCTCATTCATTCAATGGCTGAGATTGAATCGGGATTTCTTATATTGCGAAATCGAGATTTTCGTTGCATTGTTTTCTTTGCATGTTGAAACCCCGATCCCCGAAACTCCGATGGCTTATCGTCCTCGCTTCTTTTGAAGATCTGACGGTTGTTGGGTATTTCTTCCAATCTGACGGTGCATATCACTTCTTCTCCACGCCAACAACTGCACTTAACATCTACGCAGTTTCTCCCGATCCAGCAGCTGTCGGGATTTCCGAGTGAGATCCGACGGCTCTCAGTCTCTTTCCTGTGCTCCTTGCCCGTAAAAGAGCGCTATGCCTCCTGAGCTTATTCTCCTCAAATCCTTAAAGGGTTTTATCCTTCTTATCCTACCAGCTCCGCTGTTTCCATCAATGAAAATAACCATCAATACACATTCGTTGCTTGTTCAATATTTTCCAACATAGTCCTGGTACCTGAAGTAGAAGATGACGGCCCACTGGCCTGGAAACCCAGACTGTTCTGCTGAACAGGCCTAAACTGCTGCTACTGCGGGCGTCGTTGCTGCTGGTGTTGTGGTCCTCGATAGGGTGTCCACTGCTGAGGTGGCGACCGTTGTGGTGTAGTAAAAGTGGATCCCCTCTGAAGCTACGATACCCCGGCGTGTGTCTCGTTGGTGTCTACTGTTGCGGTGTACCAGATGAACCCTGCCCTGCAGGTCTCGCTGGAGTCCTGGTCTGACCCCCACTGATAAGCTCCTCCTCTGCTATGAGGGCCTTTTGGATAGCGTCGTGAAAGGATTGAGGCATCAAGATCCTAACCTTCGCATGCAGGCTACCATTAAGGCCAAACACGAACCTGTTGACCTTGAGCTTCTTAGTGTTCAGGTGCGGAGCATACCAAAGCAGCTCCATAAAACGTGTCTCGTACTCGATCACCGTACGAACTCCTTGTCGTAATGCATTGAACTCATTGAGCTGACGCTCAATGAATTCCTCTGAAATATACCTCTCTCAAAACCATTCCTCGAATAGTTCCCATGACACGTCTTCAACGGCAATGTTTAGCTGCGATAGGAGCGTCTTCCACCATAGAAGAGCGCTCCCCTTCAGTTGAAAGACCGCCATGCACACCTTCATGTTGGAGGTATAATCACGAAGTACGAAGCACATCACCATATTCTCCAACCATGCCTCGACGGCTGCGCCGTCCGGGGCACCAAAGAACTTGGGAAACTTTACCTTCTCGAGTTCACGGTGAATGCTACCTGTAACGGCCGGTGCGCACGGTGGAACCTCAGTAGGTGTCGGTGCCCTGGCCTCATCTCTGTCCAATCTGTTGATCAGCGCCTCAGACATGTTCTGGAAAGATCTCATCTTCCCCACAACATCAGCAACTGCGATCTGCTCCTGTCCAAGGACCTGTTTGCCTCTCTGGGGGTTAGACCCCTCAGGCATGGATGTTGCTGGAGGCATCACGCCTCCTCCCCTAGCACCCCGTCATCCACCTCCGCGACGTCCTCTAACCATGATTACCGTGCACACACACAATCAGCTCAATCAGCAACAGAATAATCAAATATAATCATGTCAACGGAAGCTGTAGCGAATCCCAAGTCGCGGGTCAAACCAGCTCTGATACCATATGTAATGACCTCCCTCGTTACGACAACCTTTCTAGTAACAGGTGCAAAAAAAAATTTTAAGTTAAGGTGTGTGCGCGCGTGTAGAAGTAACAACACACTTGACTCTACGTCGCCACCTGACCACCAACAAGACGCAACCACGAAGTTCAGCGCATGAAGACTGAAGGCACACAATGAGTAACTGCCACAATATACGACCATAGGCATAGGGCACACAACACAAACATTTAAGACATACTAGGGGTGCACAGTAAGAACACAGAAGGAAGAATCCATGGGGTTAGGGTTACTATTTATGCAAAGGAAAGCGGGGCGTTTAGTCTCATGTCTTCTCAAAAGAAGATTAGACAGGCTCCTGGCCGACTGCTCAGGCAGAAACTAGTAACCCGACCTAGAACAATATGCAAGCAAGATGAACACAACAAGACGACCCCGACATACCACAGTGACATCAAGCAATAAACGCCCCTAGACATAAGGCGTACAACTAGCAGCTGTAAGAAAGAAACGACACTAGGGGTTAAGTACGGTACAGTCACAGATGGAAGAATCCAACACTAGAGTTTACTATTTCTGCACAGAAAAGCAGGGATTTTAGTCTTATGTCTTCTCAAAAGAATATTAGACAGGCTCCTGGCCGACTGCTCAGGCAGAAACTAGTAACCTCCGTCAGGTGTGTCGCAAGAGTGGAACCCTGCCTTTAAACGGCCCGAGACTCTTGATACGGCACTGGATCCTTTACAGAAAATACACTCAGACATATATGCTAAGGCCACAGAAGGTGTCTATATACCGCCCGACACAAGCAGACAGAGCAAGGCAAGACGACCAAGAACAACGAATCAACGATCATCAAACTTCATTCCATCAAGTCTATCATCAATTAACCATGGAGCTACTTAAGTCTACCTCATCAGATAATAATATAAAATGACTGAAATAAAGACATCATCAACGATCATCAAGACATGAAAGCATCAAAACCAACATATGTAACACCAATTTCATGGCGCAAGAGAACTGACCTACTAATCTATCTAGCAGTGACCAAGGGTCGAGGCAAAATTCTACTTAAATCCAGGTGTAGGTTTTAAATCAATCTTCATAATCAAGAATCCATTCATCCTTTTAAATCCAGGAGTCTCCATTATAATCAGTGCATACATCAAGATAGAAAAACAATAACTACATTTATTATACTTTACATCATTACAGTTTATACATCATTAAGGTTCCTCGATAAATATTACATTTATTTAGGTTGTTGTTATTTTATAACTAAAGGTACATAAAGATCACGATGGTTATGGTTAGGATCCAAAGAGTGGTCAAGCAAGAGGCTTGCTGTTTTGAGCTTCAGTTAGACAAAAATGTACATCATTAAACGCCTTATATCCAAAAATTTCAACTCATTAATTAATCAAATAACAGGTGCAAGTCAATAGTTACAATTGAAGAAAGAATTTCTGCCAAACACTTAACACTTATTATAATGCATAATTCTTTTGTAGTTGTCATATTAGCAAGCTAAAATAGAAATTGAAATGACAAGTTTGGTGCCTTTTTCCTGCAAACCATCAGTTTAGCATTCGTTTTAAATTTATAAATAAAATCACGGGCCTAAATTAATGAAATGGTTTTTGTTTTATTAATAACTTATGGCTGGGCGCTGTATCAATGTCAGCGAACAGTGCCATGTTAGGAATAATTAAGTTTTAACCTCTTTAACTTAGAAACAGTTCTTAACATGGTTGCATATGAAGAGTGTTGCTAAAGTCTTCTTGTTAAGTTGTCAGGGAAATCTACGATCAGAAGGGCCAGCATTCGAAGGCGCAAACATTTAGTTGTATCTCGAGGTACTTACACCTTCAGCATAAATGTTGGCATGTTCAAGCAAAGAATCAACAAGAAGAATATTTTCCTCATGTACAAGAGGAGTTAACTTGCTGTAGTGAGGGAAAAATCAATGTGCAAGCATATATTGCATACATAGGAGCAGGTTAAAATTGGATCAAGGTGATAAGGTGTTTCCATTGATATAAATATGTACACAGGTGTAAATTGGGGTTCTGTCCCAACAACCAACGCACAGGCAAATTAACCTCTGTCCAGCATCAACGCACAGGCAATAAACGCCCATCACACAACGCATAAAACGCACACAGAATTTAATTTCAGCATAGAAAAAAAAACGCCCACGAAATAAATAATTGCAACTGTAAGTAATAAAAACGCATACCATGATGCCCAAGGTATCAGTGAATGCCATTCATTCACCTCAGACAAATGCGCCCTATTGATAGAACGCATCTACAGACTGTCATGCAAGTTGCCAGAACAAAAATACAAAAGCAGCCAAGGAATTCGCCAGGAATGATCAAGTCTAGGAGTAAATTTCGACGGGTAAAAGAAAAACAAGGCAGCATGAATTTCCCAAGTGAAATCTCAGCATTAATCTCACAAAGGAAATGCCAGGGATGACTTGCCAACTCTCGTTTGCCAGAACGCATTGACAAGATCCTATGAAAATAAAGACCAGACGAGTTGCCAACACACTGCCAGAACAATGGACAATGGTCTTACAAAAATAAAAACACCAGGAATGAATTCTCAATCATTTAACCAAAGCATCCTGAAAACATGCGCAGAGAATAAAGGCCCACAGAATTTGAGCATGCCCATAGAGAAGTAAAACCACAGACATTGAGAACCAAAATTCAAACTTGTGCACATAAAAACAACCAGTTTAAAATGATGGACTTGAAGTTGTGAAAATGAACTCAGGAGGAACCCAACCCCATCGGTGATACCAGGAATTTCGCCAGGAAAACCTATGACAGTGCAAACATATACGGAAACAATAGATTGGCAGCGCAGCATATATGGGAAAATGTGTTGGTCATCACAACCCATAACTTATTCCAGAACTAATTCGGACAATTTTATTCAATAAAATTTAGTCATAACATTTTCATCATCTCGCTAATAACGGAGGTAAATAACTTTATTCACAGAGGCAAATCGCAATTCATTCTAGTCTACCAAATTACGAGTCATACCATTGCCTTAACTCCCGCTTCGATGACGTCCCACGCTCCGTGTCACTTCCTGCACTCCGTGCCGCTCCTGCTCGCTGACTGGTGAAATCTCACTGGTACCTCTGAGCCAATCGCTCGGGGTAATCTTCTTCCCCCTTAGCCCCCTGAGCCGCAAAGGGGCCGCACAAGATATAGAGATAAGACTATTTTCTCAGCTCGCCTCCATGGCTGAGCTACCACTCCAATACAACTGAGATAAACCCAACTCCTCACAAGCAATCCGTCAAGCCACAATCCGGCAGCGTAACGTTACGCTAACCGTTCCTCCTTCTTCCTTCTTTTCCCCTTCTTTTATAGAAATTTGAGACCCACCTACTTTCCTAAAACATTATTAATTAAATTTTTATGACAAACCAAAAAAATTTCACTGTCGTCCAAGTGTCACTAATCCCCACGGTTCTCCAAAAATTTATTTCCGTTTAATAATTAAAAGACTCAATTCCCTCACCCCCCCCTAAATTCACTCCTAAAATTACTCCTAGGGTTCCTAGATCCCCTCTCATGCTTTTAATAACTTTCCTAAAATGAAGTTTCTGATTTTTAGTAACTCCTTAAATGCTGATTCCTTTTCACTTTTTACCCTATGTCTCCTACTTTCCATTATTAAGTTTCCTTTAATACAAGTTTTCTTATTTCTATTAATTGTTCCCTTTCCCCCCTTTTTCTAGAACCCATTAAGATAAATGCACTTATTAACCTTTTCATTATATTTTTAAAATCCTAAATTTTTATACTCCCACACTTTAATAATTTTAATTCTTCTTTAAAATTTACTAACCAAGGGTTTCAATTAATTTATCCCCCTCATTACTTTACCCCCTCTTTATTTTAGAAGACTTTAACTAACACATAAGAGGGTTTTAGTTGACACCCTCATGTTTATTTTTGTAGGATCTTTTCTTAGGGCTTATCAAATTTTATCTTTGAGAAGTTTTTACATTTAGGTTTAGACTGAACTGGGCGACAATTCATTAGGGGAGTTGTTTGAGAAATTCTTAGGGCGTTAAGGTCTTAGGGTCATCTAGGTTGTCTCATCATCATCACCAATGCGATGTGCCCTTCAGGATGCACTACATGCTCCAAGGGTGCCACTCACCTTGTTTGCTTCGGTTGCGCGACGTGCCCTTCAGGATGTACCACGTGCTCCAAGGGTGCCACTCGCCAACTTGTGTTTCTTTTGCACAACGTGCCCTTCAGGATGCACCACGTGCTCCAAGGGTGCCACTTGCCGACTTAACGGATGGATAGACATCTATAACCCCTGGAGTCAACACTCCGCCAGGTGAACTTGTGGGAGACTAAGGGCTCTAAGGAATAAGGCCCCCACCTTATTGCACACCCCTTAGAATCATCATGAGCGACTGTCGCAGTCTACCCTCATGGCATCATGGATCCTCTCGAACTAGGTAATCATTAACCTACAGTTCGAGCCACGGCGGGAGTGCTAGTAGGTTGTGGCAGGGATGCTTTCCACACCTCTCCCTCAACCTCTCTGGAAATCATGTGTGGCGCCTTTACTCCATATGTGAGTCTGGTTGGTAAGCTATCATCAACCTGCATCATTAACCCTCATGTCAGAACATGTCAACAACATATCATCAAATCAATAAATATCATGGTAAATAAATCAACTCAATATCACACTCCCTGACTCAATCCGGAGTCCAAGGGTTATGTCGATGCCTTTGCATCCTTCAGGTCAAAAACCCTGCACACTCAAATAAACTGAGTCAATAGCACCTTTATACAACAATAGTAAAACATCCTGTCATCAATCATAACGCATCATCATCAAGGATAAGCGGTTTATCATCATAAAAATCCAGATTACTTGTGAGAAAGTGTCCTCAAAGAATAAGTTTTGTCAGTGCGCCAGAGCGGGATGTTACAATACGGATCTCATCATGGATTCATTTTATTATCCAAATACGTTCAAGATGATTGATCCAAAAATAATTTTGAATTGCTACAAATAATTTTATGAGGAACAATAGATAAAATTTGGAAAGGCATCAAGATCAGACAAGCGATTTTGAAGAACTGATTGCAGCCAAACTGTGAGGAATTTGAGGAAATAGTGAAAACCCAGAACCAAAATGGACCCATTTACCTTTCACGTAAATATTTTCCCAAACCAATGCACGATTTGAGAGATATTTGGGTCCCTTTTAGAGGCAAATTTCAGGTGGCGGAAATTAATAGTGACACCGAGACTGTTCATTCATTTTATAAATATATGACAAAGATGAAAGCCAAGCGTATCCAAAAATTGGAGATAGAGGAATTGGATAAGAGGATTTTAATTCTTTGTCTTTTGTATATTATTGCTTTTTTTAAATTTTTATTTCTTTTCAAATGTGGTAATGGATGGCTCGAATCTTTGGGAGAATGGATGAGTATTTTCAAAGAAGAATATGAAATTTTAGATTGTTTAATGGTTTTTGTCCTGTGAGTAAAATGATTTTATTTTCATTATAATATATTTATATTCTTTGAATAATTGATTATGCATTGATTTAAATAGCTTTGGTCTTTTTTGTCAATACATGGTTAATTATTATCATTTATGTATTAATTTTTCTAATCTTTAAAGTCTATTATCCAAAAAAAAATCTTCTAGGACTACAGAATGGACAAGTGAGTCCAAAAACTTAATACAACGACATATATGCATTTTGGCTTTAGCCTTTTGTTTATAATGTTGTTATTCATGTTTTAATAATCATGTTACATGTGCAGCTCTGATATCTTTAGATTAAATGATCTGTGATGTGTAGGAGGTTTATATTATAAATACCATCTATCATTTGCTTCATCAAAATACAAATGTTGTGATTATATATTCGATTTAAATAATGGGTTTATCTTTGATTTTTAAATTGAATGATAAAATGCATAGATTGCTTCCAGATTTATCTTGATGTAATCATGTATAATTATGAGATCAGAGGTTTATGTTTGTGTTTTCTTTTGTCATTAAAACCTAAGATGCTAATACATGTTCAGAATTTATTTAGAACAATCACAAGGTTCATTGCAGATTTTTGTTTTGGACATGGCAGTTAGATGTTCACCACTCATGCAGATGCTTGAATACACCTCACTAATTCACTGACATAATAGCTTCTTTGTATTTTTCTGTCATTTACATATTATTGAAACTAGAATGTATGGTTCAGCTTTGACTATCCACATGTTCATGTTTCATTAATTTTTTTTGCAAGATTCTTTAAATTTATAAAAGAAAAACAATAAATATTTTTATATGCTTTCTTTATTTGCTTCCTAGAAGCAATCATTTTTCACATCGATTTTCGCAAGTTTCGATTAAAACTTGCATCTTGTAAATCATGTAAATAAACGAGACTTGTATATATTCTACTTAAATACAACTACTACAATTACATTAGAACATATGTACACACACACACACACACATATATAGTGTTTAATAATTAGTTAGTTATCTCTCTCTTTTATTTGTTTCTATTAGGATTCTTAGATTGGCTAATAGAGCCATTAAACCCGTCAGAATAGGTTACACCAAACAGCTTGGGTTATTTAGACAACCCCGGACTAGACTCGCTCTTCCAGTTGACGGACGATCAATTTTTCCCGTCAACAAATGGCGCTAGAAGGAGGGTCAGACTGACAAGATGGCCTTATAGGAGTCTTTGTTTCGAATTTAATTAATTTTCCATGGCTCCCCAAACCACTATGTTGGAACATGCTTTCCACTTCTCATTACCTGATATTCCCAACAAGAGAGTCTCTTTCTTCTCCAAAATCACCTTTGATGATGGGGGGAATGTATCTCCAAAAGACCATATTAACAAGTTTTGGTGTAAGTGCATCAAGCATGATATTTATAATTTAAAGGTTTTGTGTATATTATTTGTTTTTACTTTCGGGGGTCGAATTAAACATTGGTTTGAGTCTTTTCTAGCATATCACATTTTTTATTTGTTTCAGTTTATAGATGAATTTTTAGATGCTTTTGAAATCTATGATTACAATCAATTATGTGAAGAATTTCAGACTTTGCTAATCAATGACAATCACTCAATTGCAAGAAGAATTGTGTTCACAAGNTGATATTTATAATTTAAAGGTTTTGTGTATATTATTTGTTTTTACTTTCGGGGGTCGAATTAAACATTGGTTTGAGTCTTTTCTAGCATATTACATTTTTTATTTGTTTCAGTTTATAGATGAATTTTTAGATGCTTTTGAAATCTATGATTACAATCAATTATGTGAAGAATTTCAGACTTTGCTAATCAATGACAATCACTCAATTGCAAGAAGAATTGTGTTCACAAGATGAGAGAGATCCATCCGAAAATGTTGAACAAGGGAGGTAGAATCTATTGAAAATTTTCTTACTGAAAATCACATTGGTTTTTCCTCTGAATCATTGTATTTTCAGTCCTCTACGATCATGGAAGAAGATTCGATATTGGGTCAAGATGAATTTCCTCGTTCTCCTAACTCTTGCTCTAATCAGTATTTAAATTCGGTTATTGAAGAAGACTTAGGTGATAAAAATGATCTTAAGCATTCTAACATTCCAATGAAACTGATTAGAGAGGTAGATCTGCAATTGGAAGAAGTAACCTTAAACCCTCATCTACAAATCGTACCTTATCAACATGAAAGATCGGGTGTTTTCCATGAAAGTTTTGAATTATCTATCGTACAAGAGGAAAATTTAGATGATCATATTATGTTGAAGAATTTATTACCAAAAAAGAGTGAAAGTTTTAAAGAAAATGAAGAGGAATGTTTCGAGAATACCATTGTTAAATATCATAGCTCAAGATATTCATTTTAGGTGCTTATTTCTGATTCCTTTTACTCTTTATATCCCAATCTCTTGTTAGATTCTGGTGGATTTGATACTTTACCCACTGTATCTTTTTCTTTGCCACCACAATCCAATATTTTCGATATGCCAAGATTTGATGAAATTAATTCCAAACATAACATTGATAAAGTCGGATTTGACGCTCTTTCGCATTCATCACTCACATGGAAAAATGACATGTTGCGAGATGATTTTACACAATTTATTGTTGATAAAGACAATGCACTCACCCTTAGGGAGATCGAATATTCTACATTGCATATTCGTTCTTTGATTAGTTCGAATTTTAATGTTTATGCTTCAAATATTGAAACGATCAATCTCATCAAAGGAAATGTTCAAACCAATAATCTAGTTGATGTCACGAATCCTCTTATGATGTGCTCCCCATTGATATATCCATTTCATCAAAGTCATAGTTTGCATCCTAATTTTTATGACATGATCTTACAATGGCTTAAAGATTCGTATCTAAAAAATCTTCATAATAAAGATAAAGTTGTGCTTGCTTTGTTTCTACCTAAATATCTAAGAAGTAAGCATCACATGATTTTTTTAGATCCTCCGTGTGAAGAAATTGATGAACACTTGGAGAATTGTCAGGAGGATGGGGCACTTCAGCCTTACCTGAAGGTTATGACAGGTCCCCATAATATTGACAAGTTTTTCAAGCTTACTTACACTCTTACATGCCATTATGACTCATATCACGACTAGATTGCAGAATGGTTGGAGGATTCATACATCAAGAAGTTTCAAAAGAATGGTAAGGTCATGCCTGATTTTTTTTTAAATGATGATGATAAAGGTAAGTATGACATATTTTTGTTATTTTTTTATATACTACCATTCTTGTTAGTAATATTTGATTTTGTTTCCATTGCAGGATTGGAGTTACTCCGATGGCTACATTGGAAGCATGACTTCACTTAGTATTTTTGATTTGTTTAGTAGTTAGAGTAAGTTTAAGAGTAGGTTTTCTTTTAGTTCTATTTCTCAGTTTTTCTCTTTGTAATAATGTAGTTATGAACACAAGTGGGCACACCAAGAGAACCACAATATGAATGTTGTGAGGGAAGTCCACTTTAAATCTTTTTCTCTCTGTTTTTCATTGAATATTTATTTTCGAAAATGTAGTATCATCATGAAAATTTTAAATGGAAAGTAAAGAGATAAGTAAATTTGAACTATCAATTCAACCCTGAACCAAGGTGCCATGAGTAGTACTGCACTCATCTTAATAAGAATTTTTCTATTTTCTTTTAGTCTCTTTTATTTTGAATAATGATTCTTGGCCAAAGCAACATCTCATGCATCACTATATTAAGAAAAGAACTTGCTCACACATGATGTTTTATATGATTTAGTTATTCCTTTATTTTATAGTGAGATGATAGTGGATACAAAAACTCAAGTTTATCTTTGGCCAAAAACATTTCCTAAAAAGTTTTCTTTTGTTGTTTTGCTTTTGTGTACTTCTGATTTTGAATCCCATTAATAAAATTTGATTTGGTTTGTTGTGTGTTTTTGTTTTCTTTGATTATTTTGAATGAGTTTTCTTCTTATCTTTGTTTTTGAATCAATATATTTCTGATAAAAGAACTATTGTCGAAGGAAGCATTTTTTTTAAGACTTGTGTTTTTCAAGCAAAATGAAATAGTTCAAAGAGGTCCTAGTATTAAGGTATAGCCTAGACAATTGATTTTTAAGTCAATTGTCACTCTCATTTTGTCCTCAAATTACCTTGCTAGAGTATTACACCAGAGATATGTTTTAAATCTTTGAGAATTACGATGATCTTTAAACTTTTTACGCCGTCCATATTCTTAAGGAATCACTTTTAAGTGCTTCCCCATTCTCTAAATGATTTCTTAAAGGAAATCTAAAATCTCTAAACCATGATAAAACCTCCAGTTTTGAAAGAAAATAAATAACATGGTCAACTATTCACCTCTATTGCAATTAACATTTAGTATCATCCCACTCTCTTTGTCATCAATAAATCTATAATTGTATTATATTTTAAAAGTGGCATAAGAGGGTTGAAAGCACTTATGTGTGGGAAGTGTGTGTAAATCCGTCAAGGTATTGAACAGGCTTGCTGGCAGTAGGTAAATGCACACATGATACCAAGACAACTTCGTCGAGGTACTGAACAGGCCTGCTAGCAACGAAGGAATGTTAGGTCTAGAGGTAGCTAAGTTATATGTTTTTAAATTAACTTTTATGGAAGTATACATCATGTGGATACAACTATTGGATGGGATTAAAGCATTTGAGTAGGTTAAATGACATCCCCGTCGATGCTATGGATGTATGTTGGCAGCAGTGGCTCTATCAACGGTATTGAAGTTGTTTTATAAACATCGTGACTCTTTGATTAAGACATTATTTCAGGTTATAATCCCCTGCAAAGAAAATTCTATTGTCTGGTTATAACATTGAGCTTATCCTAATACCATATGGTCTTAGAATGAATTTATTTCAAGGAGCTTAAATCATTTTTCAAGTATTATTATTTTCTTCCTAAGATGAAATATTACCAGATCAGAGATAACTGCTTCACCGAGTAAGTCGTCATTTGTTGGGCCACAACAACTCCCCCTAATTTTTTTACAAAATTTAAAGGGCCCCTATTAGAATCTTGATAATTATAATGAGCTACAAAATCAACCTTTTCAAATAGTTCCATTCCTTGGCTTGCTTTGAGGCAAACTTAAGACATTCACTTTAGTATGAGTCATTTATTACAAGAGTATATGTCAAAAGTTAGAAACGAGTATAAAAATCTCAATTTAAACAAAAACATTAATTTTTATCAAATGTTTACTTTCATTTAGATTATGATTGTGTGTTCATTCTTTTACTCGTTAGCAAGTTTGACTATTTTGAATAATGTGTTCAATACTTCATCAAATAATATCTTGGTTGGTTTCTCATTTTCATAAAATCATTTGGTGATGTTAATTAATTAAATTCCTTTTTTATTTTGCATCTCATTTCAAAATAATAATAATAAAAGAATTATCTATCATTTGTTTGATTTTGTAAAAGTCTAAAATTGATATTTTCTCTCCATTAACATGAAGCTTCTAGAGTTTTAGGATTATTATAAACAATGTTTGTATATAAGTTATAGTTAGCTTAAATTCAGTTTTTATGTTTCTAGATTTTGTTTTATTCACAATTTTTAGGTTATTAATTTAGGTTTCTTTCTATTTCACAGGTTTCTATTATCAAATATCTCATACGGATCTGATCATGGATTGATTTTATTATCCAAATACGTTCAAGATGATTGATCCAAAAATAATTTTGGATTGCTACAAATAATTTTATGAGCAACAACAGATAAAATTTGGAAAGGCATCAAGATCAGACAGACGATTTTGTAGAATTGATTGCAGCCAAACCGTGAGGAATTTGAAGAATTGGTTGAAAACCCAGAACCAAAATGGACCCATTTACCGTTCACTTAAATATTTTCCCCCAAAAATGCACTATTTGAGAGATATTTGGGTCTCTTTTAGAGGCAAATTTCAGGTGGCGGAAATCAATAGTGACACCCAGACTGTTCATTCATTTTATAAATATATGAGAAAGATCAGAGCAAAGGGGATCCACGAATTGGAGATAGAGGAATTGGAGAGGAGGATTTTAATCGTTTCTCTTTTTTATATTATTGTTTTTATAAACTTTTTATTTCTTTTCAAATGGAGTAATGGATGGATGGAATCTTTGGGAGAATGGACGAGTATTTTCAAAGAAGAATATGAAATTCCAGATTGCTTAATGGCTTTTTTCCTGTCAGTAAAATGGTTTTATTTTCATTATAATATCTTCATATTCTTTGAATAATTGATTATGCATTGGTTTAAACAGTTTTAGTCTTTTTTATCAGTAAATGGTTAATTATTATCATCTATGTATTAATTTTTCTAATCTTTAATGTCTATTATCCAAAAAAAAATTCCAGGACTATAGAATGGACAAGTGATTCCAAAAACTTAATAGAACGACATATATACATTTTGGGTTTAGACTTTTGTTTATAATGTTGTTATTTATGTTTTAATAATCCTCTTACATGTGCATCTCTGATATCTTTAAATTAAATGATCTATGATGTGCAGGAGGTTTATATTATAAATACCATCTATCATTTGCTTCATCAAAATACAAATGCTGTGATTATATATTTGATTTAAATAATGGGTTTATATTTGAGTTTTAAATTGAATGATAAAATGCATAGATTGCTTCCAGATTTATCTTGATGTAATCATGTACAATTATGAGATCACAGGTTTATCTTTGTGTTTCTTTTTCTATCATTAATACCTGAGCTGCTAATACATGTTCTAAATTTATTTAGAACAGTAATAAGGTTCATTGCAAATTTTTCTCTTGGATATGGCTGTTAGATGTTCACCACTCATGCAGATGCTTGGACACAGCTCACTAATTCATTGACATAATAGCTTCTTTGTATTTTTCTGTCATTTACATATCATTGAAACTAGAATGTATGGTTCAGATTTGACTATCCACATGTTCATGTTTCATTAATTTATTTTTGCAAGATTCTTTAAATTTATAAAAGAAAAGCAATAAATATTTTTATGTTCTTTCTTTATCTGCTTCCTAGAAGCAATCATTTTTCACATCGATTTTCGTAAGTTTCGATTAAAACTTGCATCGTGCAAATCATGTAAATAAATGAGACTTGTATATCTTCTACTTGAATACAACTACTACAGTTACGTTAGAACATATGTACATATATATATAGTGTTTAGTAATTAGTTAGTTATCTCTCTCTTTTATTCGTTTCTTTTAGGATTCTTAGATTGGCTAACGGAGCCATTAAACATGTCAGAATAGGTTACACCAAATGGCTTGGGTTATTTAGACAACCCCGGACCGGACTCACTCTTCCAGTTGATGGATGGTCAATTTCGCCCGTCAACAGGACATTACAAGGTGTATCTTTTCTCTAAGGGTTTCTTTATTGTTCAATTTTCTAATCTTGTTGATTATCAAAAAGTATTAGAGGAGAAACAGTAGTTTTGGAGTAGAGTGGGTCCTTCTGGTAGACCTTTGTTTTTCTTTTTCAATCATACCATTATGTCTATAACATAAATGCTAGTTGATTTTTCCTCCTAAATATTCGTCTTCATCTTTGACATTTATCAATTATTAAGGGTGTTGGAAATAATTTGGATAATTACATAAAAGTAGTTATAGAATGGGTTCAATTGGGTTTGTACAAGTATTCTAAAATATGTGTGAAGATTTACATTAGCCGAGACAAACTACTTATTTAGAAAAGGATAACATTATTTTTCCAAAAGTGTCAATTTTTTTTTTCAATCATACCATTGTGTCTATAACAGAAATGCTAGTTGAGTTTGCCTCCTAAATATTCCTCTTCATCTTTGACATTTATCAATTATTAAGGGTGTTGGAAATAATTTGGATAATTACATAAAAGTAGTTATAGAATGGGCTCAATTGGGTTTGTACAAGTATTCTAAAATATGTGTGAAGATTTACATTAGCCGAGACAAACTATTGATTTAGAAAAGGATAACACTATTTTTCCAAAAGTGTCAATTTTTTTTCTTCAATCATACCACTGTGTCTATAACAAAAATGCTAGTTGAGTTTGCCTCCTAAATATTCCTCTTCATCTTTGACATTTATCAATTATTAAGGGTGTTGGCAATAATTTGGATAATTACATAAAAATAATTATAGAATGGGTTCAATTGGGTTTGTACAAGTATTCTAAAATATGTGTGAAGATTTACATTACCCGAGACAAAATATTGATTTAGAAAAGGATAACATTATTTGTCCAAAAGTGTCAAATGATGAGCATTGTCCTCCCTAGAAGGATAAACATGAATGCTTAGATATTGATTATATATTGATATTTATTCTGTGAGGGTGGTTTTTGTAATAAGGGGAATGAAGGGAATTCATGAAACTGACATCTAAGGGGAATGAAGGGACTTCATGAAACTAACACCTTATTGAGAATTTATTAATTATCAAGGAATCTGCACCCTCTACAAATCCAAACCTCTTACCTATTGAAACCACCTTAGAGTGCACAAAACCATCAAATTTTATGGGCTTTMCCATTTTGAAAAGAATAGACTAACTCAGGAGAAATATTACCTCCCGAGTGTCCTTACATCGACACATAAATTTGGTCACTGCATTATCGACTATGACCACATCGGCACCCTCATTTGTGGACCATCCYGTTGTMTTAATTTTGAATGGATGAGTATTCTCCAAAATCAAATTCAATCAATTTTGAATGTACAAATGGGGGAAAACAAATCCCCGCCCATTCCCCATTTAAAATTTGACTTCCCTCTCAAATTGAAATTCTTCTTATCCAACATTTCGAGCTTTCCTAGATTATCTGAAGGGCCTGAACCAATGGAGATTCTGAAGTTCTTCCTCAAATCTGAGCATAGATGCATTCAAGAAGGAAAACACATGAGCCCACATACTATATTGGCCTGACCTCGACCAAAGACAACATAGTGCCCTGCAATATTTTTTATAGTTATTGGAGGAAACACTGGATGATTTAAATTCTGTGTATCTATCATTTCAATCTTTCCTGGATTATCTAAACGACCAATACCAATGGATATTCTAAAGGTAGTCATCATTCTGAACATAGTTGTTGTCGAGGAGTCAAACGCCCAAGCCCGTAGACTATCATCATTAATTTTTTATTGATGACATATATAGGGTATGATGGGCTACTGAAGCTAAAGACAATAATGTAGAGTGCATCCAAATATCTCCTCATAGGAAAAGGGTATATGGCTCCCATATTATTAATCTTCGACTCCTAAATGTTGGTGGGTGCTCTGAATTAGAAAAACTACCAAGTATGGAAACATTGGTATCTGTGTAGGTGTTGCAGGTGCATCTCAATGTCTCCATTTCCTTCCTCATGCCCCTCAACATTTCATTTTCGGTTGAGGACAATGATAAGTTTTTTTCACTACATTCTAATTATCCTTCCATATTCACTGGTTGAAATAGATTTTTCCTCCTCAATGGAAATGGCTTCACAATGTTTGATTCATCTGGAAATATGGTATTCAGAATCGATGATTACTCATATCATCACAAACACCAATGCTTTCTTATGGATTTTGTGGGAGCATTATGTCACATTCTACATACCTATCTACCACAAGGTTTTCACTTTCATCACATACACATATTTTCTTATGTCTACTAATTGCTCTTTTGGATTTACCAGAGATGGAGTTTTAACAATTCATGGGAAACATTCAGAGGAGAGGGCTATGACTGCAGGATGCCTTGGATATCTTGAGCTTGAGATTAGGGGTTCAGATAGTATACAACTATTCATTGATTCAATAAATGGAGCAGGAAACATTAAAAAGAGCGACATCAATGATCATGTTAAGATACAACTTACTCAGCCTTGTGGTGCAGCCTGGAATCGATCAAACCTTTGTCAAGGGACTCCTCATTAGATTTTCAAAACTGTCGGGTCCAAATATTTTTAGACATTATTTTCCCTTTCTAAAAACTAATTCCATTGCCTGTAAAACTAAATGCATTGTGATTATCACATTTAATTCGATCATTTGGAATAAAATTGTGTTGGTATTATATTCAGAAACAATTTCCCGACACCAAGAAAATACTACACATCCCATGTATGCATATATGGATATTGTGTATATATAATTCGTATAGAATTTTAATTAAATTAGAGAACATGATTTAAATGTGTTGTTGACAACTTCTAGATAGTGATTGTAAATATGAGTTCTTATAAGATGAAATAACTTTTAAAATTCAAACTTTTCTAACCTCAAACTAGAAACGAAGTTTTTTGTTATAAATGTGTGGTAGTTTCATTGCATTGAAAGTAGTGAGGTGTTTTACATTTATGTGTGGAGGAGATTTCACATGTTAGATTATATAACATAATAATAATAATAATAACATAAACTAAATTTAAAAAATTAAATGATTACCTACCTACATATTTACTTAAAAACATATAAATTAAAGACAAGGATCTGAGCGACCTCATGAGGAAACCCTAGTTTCAACCCGACGCAGATTACTGTAGGATAGTTGTAGACCACGACACAGGGAACCATTAGTGGCTAGCAGACGTCAACTGTCCTCTACTGACACACCAGAATGGGTACAGAAGAGGGGGGGCAACCCCCCTCATACAACAACATTACCACCAATGACCACTCAAGCACTAGAGAAAAACACCCCTCATTCAAGCTGCCCTTGCAGTTACGCAACCAACTTCTGGCTAGAGAACAAGGTCTCAGGAAGGAGATGGGGACGGAATCTAGCACGTCCCATCCAAAAGCACCTTGAGGGTGGGATCCAGGCAAATGCATTCCACAAATGGACAAAACGTCGAGATACCTCATAAGCTCAACAAGAGTAGGGGAACATACCGAATTCATGAGAGAACATGCCCTCATTGGCAAGTTCCTGGGCCTATGGCCATCCGAAAGAGATCTAAACAAATGGATAAAACACTGATGGAACCCCAAAGGAGACTATGAGGTCCAACTTAGTTCCAAAGGTTTCTTCACAATCATCCTATACAACCCAGAAGACAGAGACAAGATATTTGAGAACGGGTCGTACTTCTATAACTCTACAGGGTTATTCTTGAGTTTCTAGACTAAAAGATTCGGCCCAGACAAGGAGGATTTCACTATGGAACCTGTATGGATCCGCCTATAATCCTTACCGCAAGATTTTTGGCTGGAAGAGATTCTCATGGGCATAGGAAACACTCTAGGCCAATATGTCAAAGCATCAGAAACCACAAGGCAGAGGAAATACACTTCATTCGCCAGGATCTGTGTCTACATGAATATTTCTAAGGCCCTACCAGGAGCTATAACTCTGGAATACCAGGATGAGGACTGGAAACAAACACTAGACTATGAACACATCCCTTTTCATTGTAGGAGATGTCATGAGCATGGTCACCTCTTCACAGACTGCCCCCTGATTAAACAAGCCATCAAAAAAAATGATACCATACAGAAAGATGGCTTCACCATGGTCATGGCCAAAAAGAAGAACCCTTCAAGGAACCAGGCCCCAGATCCCAGGAAAAAGATCTCGACCAAAAACTCCTATGAGATTTTGAACCAGCTACCAGAAGATGAGGAAATCCTAGATCCGCACAAGGAATCGAAACAGGCCCAAGGGGACACCCAAAATCCTCCTCCCCCCACCCAAATAGTGAAATCTACATAGAATAAAGAGGAGACAGTGACAAAGACACCCCGATGCAGTTGGACTATAGAGATCTAGCGGGCATAGATCTAGAAAAGCTCGAGGAGGCCCTGAATCAAAAGGACCTGTAGACCCTTCCTGAAGAAAAACTACACAAGGTACACAAGGTCTTTCTTAACTCCTTATCAGGATCCATATCATGCCTGGGCATTGCCATGGACTCAGGTTTAGGCTCGAAAAGAATACTCCATGAGAACAAAAGAAGGGGGCTGAAAATAGTGCAACAACTCATCAAGGAGGTGGGCAACCTTATGATAAAGTTAGGGCAGATCCACAAGCTCTCATAGGGATACCTCCACCCAACACCACCCTCTTAATGATGAATATCATTACCTGGAACATTAAAGGACTCGATGGTCGATCCAAACAAAGGATCCTCTAAGACTGCATCAAAGCAGAAAACCTAGACATCCTAATGTTACAGGAAACCAAATGTGTGGGGGCAGAAGCTGAAAAAATATTCCAGCATATCTGGAGAGGATGTAACTCCATGTTAACAGACTCCACAAGAGCCTCAAGGGGTCTAGCTATCTTATGGAACCCAGGCAAAATCACTCTAGCAAATCCTTCTCAACTATACGTACAATAATGGCCCACTTTCAGGTCACAGGCTTGAATCAGGAAGGGGCCATTACAAATGTTTACCGCCCCAAAGCCAATAGGACAAAGATAAACTCATGGAGCGGCTAGCACTAATCAAGACATTGGTGACAACACACAACTGGATTTTAGGTGGTGACTTTAATATGATCCTGTCGCTGGAGAAAAAGACATGAGGCAGCAAGAGACTCGAGCAAGACAGTGGTAAGTTCAAAACCCTCATTGATCATCTAAAGCTAGTAGACATAGAAAATAGCAATGGCACCTTAACCTGGTCCAATCGTACATCGGGCAACCAACACATTGCTTGTCATTTGGACCTCTTCCTGGTGACTGAGAAATTAATGGAAGAAGGCTCTTATATGGAAAGTCTTATTCTCCCAAAAGCTAGGTCGGATCACTGGCCTCTTGTTTTTAATCTAGAAACAGGAGCAACACCCAAATACAAACCCTTCCATTTCAAAACATTCTGGCTCTCACACCCAGATTTCCATCAGTTAGCGAAATTCTGGTGGGCACAGGCGAAGATAGATCATGGCACTAGCATGTATAAATTCCAGCAGTGCCTCAAAAACTTCAAGCAGTTGTTGAAACACTGGAACAAGAACACCTTTGGAAACATACTCCAAAGCATACAGGACATAGAAAATAAACTTGTGGAGATACAAAAAAATTTCATCTTAGGATCTTGGACCACTGAACTAATGAAAGAGGAGGAGAAGCTCCAAGTGCAATTAGAAGAGATAAGAAGGCAAGAGGAAATCTTGTGGAAACAAAAATCCAGGGTACAATGGCTCAAAGAAGCGGAAAAGGACACAAAATTCTTCCATAGAGCAATGGTGCACCATCGCCACATCAACATAATAACCCACTTAGAAGATAGCTAGGGAAATCCAATCAGACAACATTCTCAGATAGAGGCAGAGCTAACCAACTACTACCGGGACCTTCTAACAGAAACCAGGGAGGACAGAACGACAACCATCCAAAGTGTCACCACACACATACCCTCTCTGGTAACTATGGAACAAAACACAGCCCTAACATGGCCCATCACCCAAGAGGAAGTTGACCAATCCATAAAAGCAGTGCCCCCAGGAAAATCCCCCAGCTTGGATGGGTTCACCACTGATTTTTTCCACCACTGCTGGGACCTGGTCAGGGAAGAAGTTTGGGAGGTAGTAGAGGAATTGAGAACATCAGGCCTAGTCCTACCAGCTCTCAATGCCATCTTTCTCACCCTCATTTCGAAAGAGGAATGGGTCACAAATCCTAAAAAGTTCATACCCATCGCCCTATGCAATGTAATTTACAAAATCATAACAAAGGTGGTGGCCAATCGACTCAAACCCATACTGACCCATGTCTCTCCAAGGAACAGGCAGGGTACGTAGAAGGAAGAAAAATCATGGACGGCATCATCCTAGATCACGAGGTCATCCACTCCCTCAAGACATCAAGGAATCTAGGTATGTTAATCAAACTTGACCTTTCAAAAGATTTTGACAAAGCCAGCTGGCAATACCTTCGGGTTGTCCTAGAGTCTTTTGGATTTGATTAGCATTGGGTGGACTGGATCTTAAATCTCACCTCCTTGGCCTTCTTCTCCATTCTAGTTAATAGGGTCTCGTCCTGACCTTTTTCACCATCCAGAGGTATCAGACAAGGGGACCCCCTTTCACCCTTCTTGTTTGTACTTATGGCGAAAGGCTTGGGATGTTACATCAAATTGACAGTCACAGACGACTCTTTCAAAGGCCTGCCTCTGCACAATATCCAGCCAGTGCCCTCTCACGGTCAATTTGTCGATGAAACCCTCCTACTAAACTCCCCAATGGCCCTGGAGGCCAACAAGCTCAACTCTATCCTCTCAGACTTCACAGAAGCTTCAGGCATGTCTCTTAACCTAAACAAGTCCAAACTCTATTTTTTCAACACCTCGACATATGTCAAGCTCCACATTTCCAGAATCCTAGGAATACCCAAGAGCTCCCTTCCGTCCAACTATTTAGGCATTCTTCTCATGGGCGCGGCAGCTAGATCCATCTCCCGGGACAACCTTCTTCTTTCCATCTCCAACAGATTGAGCAATTGGACTTTCAGACCACTCAACATCTCTTCTAGGCTAGTCCTCCTCAAATCCTTCTTACAAGCCCTACCTACTTACCTCTTCACCGCTCTAGCAGCTCCTAAACAGGTCATCAAAGCCATAAGGAACCTCCAGTGAAACTTCCTCTAGCATGGACATCAACCTAACGAGAAATGGGCGCTAGTAAGATGGGATAGAATTTGCACACCAAAAATCCTAGGAGGATTAGGACTTCATGATCTAGGGAAACTCAATCAAGTAATGGGAGCTAAAATATGGTGGATATGGTTAAAAACCCCAACAGCCGTCTGGGCACAAATACGGAAGCAGAAGTACACCCCCCTCACACCAGATAATCAACTTATTGGAAAAAAGGACTGACTACAGGGCTCCAACATATGGAACAAAGCTTGGGAAAATCATACGCTGGTTCAAAATCACTCTTTCTGGGAAGTCCAAAATGGAGAAAGCGACATGTTCTGGCAAGACTCGTCGTGGAAATTCAAACCCCTAGATGAACTGGAGGAGCTAAACACACTCAAACAAGCTCTCAACCAAGATACATCTTTAAGGGTGAATGACCTCTGGAAACCCGAGGAACAATGACATCAATGGCACCATTGGAAAACATCTACTCAGGATCTAGGGGTCCCAGAGAATCTCAATCTACAGAACTGGCAATTCCATGCTAACCACCGGAAAATACCCAATAGAGAAGGTCCAGACATCCTCAGATGGGGGTAGTCCACAGCTGGCACTTTCTCAATAAAGGAAGCTTACTTCCTATAGGGTAATCACCATAATCAAAACAAGGAGACCATATGGAACAAAGTATGGAACCCTGCTCTTTGGCCTAACGTTTCCACCTTCCTATGGCTTGTGGTACATAACTGAATCCTAACCTGGGACAACCTTAGAAAAAGAGGCTTTATTGGGCCCTCTTTCTGTGTCCTATGCTTCCAGCAAGAGGAAACCAAAGAACATATTTTCAATGAATGTCACTTCAGCCAGCAGATTTGGGACCAAGGAGCACAAATAATGCACCGATCCAACCAACACCAGAGCAGCATCAATGAAACAATTGAGAATTGGGACTCTACAACCTACAATAACCCCCTACTGAACCACATCTTTCAGCTCCTACCGGGATTCATCCGCTGGCAAATCTGGAAAGAACGAAACAAACGAATCTTCCACTCCAAAGCTTCCACACCAGACACAACTTGGGAGAAAATAGTTTCACTAATCAAGGAAACTATCAGAAGTAAATCTTAGAAAATATAGGACCTAAAATGAAACCTAGAGGAATATTGCATTCTTCAAAGCGGGCAGCCCAATCTAATCAATCGAATAGCACCAGAGAAGCACAAGAACTAAAAAATTAGTCCAACCATCTGGACCCCCCCTCTAGCTAATTTCATAAAGATAAACTTCGATGGGGCTTCCAAAGGCAATCCGGGACCAGTGGGCTATGGAGCAACACTCAGAAACTCCAATGGAGAGATCCTATGTCTCATTGCAGGATTACTAGGGGAAACAAAAAATAATGTGGCAGAGCTAATAGGCTTATTTCAAGGTCTCCAAACATCTACTGACAGACACCATCATAAGATTATCTTGGAGGGGCACTCACAAATTGTTATTCAGTTAATCACCAAGATTCTCCATGGGGGAAATCCATTGAAAATATCTCCCAGTTGGTGACTCTATGGGCTACTAGAGGATTTTGGAAACCTTCTCCAAACCAATATCAGCATCACACCCTCCCACGTAAAACGAGAAGCAAACAGGGTAGCATATTTCCTGGCAAACGAAGGAGTAGAAATGGGAACCGAACACTTCAGTTGGGAGGCCCACACATCGGAAGACTCATACATCTCAGCTCGATGCCAAACCTTAGACACTAGCGATCTACAACCCCCGGATGGGGTGCCACATTGCAGAACCAAGACACCTGGGAAAACATCGAGCCACACCATTAATACAACCCACCGGTGACCATCCCCTCAACATTTAAATGGGAACGAGCCCGTGACGGTTTAACCAGGAGACAAGGCCCTTCACACAAGTGAACAGGATAGCTCACTAGAGCACTAGGAGGCCAACCTTAATGGCCATGGTAGTCACCGTCATCCTCCTCCTTATCACCTACCTTGACAGCAATGAGAGGCATTCAGATTTCGCAGAGCCGAATGTAGAGCCACCAGAGTTCTGTAGCAAGCTTATTCATCTGCTGGGAACTTCAAACATCTCCAGGTTCTTCACCATGCCCAAGGCACGAGGAAAGACACACAGGGGCGCAGCTTGGTACTTAGTTGAATCACGTAGGCAGAGGCAGAAGAAGTTAGAGAAGGCATTGGCCTTGGCATCCTCGCGAAGACACAGGAAATATGGGAGACCTCGAACGCCTCTAATGGCGTATGTGGAAGATATCACCTTGGATGAGGCCATGCAAAGCTATCCTAAGCACCCTCTTTTCACAATCCCAGACAATTGGAATCCTCCCATTGATTTTGGCACTGAGGACAAGATTTCGCCTCCATGAAAACCGCATGGCTACAGCGCAACTCACTTGGCAGACGAATTCACCACTTGCTATGTTGAGGAAGAGGTACTGTCCTGTGCAAAAGAAAAAAACAACCCACCCACTTGTGCATCTCCGGAGGAGGTGACTCAACCGAAAAACTAGTAGGTACATCAAGCCAGTGAAGCAAATGAAGGCGAAGGAGCACAGGGGCCATTTCCCTTAGCCTCTGTTGAAGGTAATTGGTAGGACCAGCATCCTTTCACAAACCCGGGGTACCTAGCACTAATCTTTGAAATGTAGAGCATGTTGGACGATCATATCTTTCGCATCACTCAAATCGACCATTAACTCGACATGATGTATGCTGCACACTCTAGGACTCTCCCGAAAAGAAGTGCCCTATGTGCATGCAATCTTATGCATTTCCTACAGGATGGCGAAGGCACGGGGAAGAGGATGAGTCGGATGGATAAAAGGTTTAGTGATGTTCATAGTTCGCAATCTTTTTTTGTCTCAGAACAAGGTTTTAGCCCAGTTAGATTATAGTCATGTTGTAATTAGGTTGTTAGAATACAAACTGAACCTAACGGAAAGGCGTCCTGGTTTTCTTTCGGGCAGGACAACACTCTGATAATTTTGTTTTCTTGAACACAAGTGGCATAGAATGTCCAACTGTCTCGGTTTCCTATTCAGGCGGGACAACTGATATCACAAATAGACTCTGTAACTCTGCAACTCTAATATAAACAGGATTCTCCCCTTTTTACTTCAAAAAAAAAAAAACAACATATAAATTAAAATTTACATATTAATAAAAAATCTCACCCGTGCCAAAGCGACCTATTTGATAATTAAAATACATAAATTTTTTTAAAAAATTATAGATAAAATTTCAATAAATGTTATTATATTACTTTTAAAATATCATAAAAATATTATTGTGCTAGTAAATTCTTTCGATAAAAATATTAATATGATAATATTTTTAAGTTCATTTAAAAAAAATATTATCATTATCATGAATTATTTTTATTTTTATTTTTTGAATCATTTTTTATTCATTTTATAAATATATTATTTTTTATTGGACAAAATCATTTTTTTTCCTAATTTTATTTTTAAAATATATGTTTTTTTATTGAAAATTAGAAATTAAAGTATTGTGGTTTGATTAAATAAAATAAAAGAATACTAATACTAAAAGTTTCAATGTTTTTGAATTAAATAAATTAAAAATTTACTCAATATTTTTTTTTTAAATCAAATTCAAAGATATGTTATAAAATATAAATTAATAAATAATATCGATAAAAGGTAAGAGAAACTTTCACAACTATACAAGTTGGATCCTAAGAAGTTCTAGAGCCAAATTCTAAAACACAATACTAAAGAAAATAATAGGATTCCCTTAACGGATTGGAATTCCTACCTTAAATGTCTCTATGAGTTCCCTAATGCCATGGACACCATTCCTACTGTCACTACAAAGGAAGAAGTTTTTTCTTTAGATGACATAGAGTTCAGGGTTAAGAGGCTTGCAAATGTGAAAGCTAAGGACATTGAAGGCTACCAAGCTGAAATCTTTAAAATTGGAGGGCCAATCCTTATCCCTCACATACACAAGCTCTTCAATTTGGCAGTCAAGCAGGGCTTCCCTAAACCCTGGACACAAAGCCTCATTGTTCCTATTTTAAAAAATGGGGATAAAAACATTCCCGCTAATTATAGGACCATTATGATTAGCCCAATTTTAGCCAAGCTTTATGGAATTATTTTGGAACAAAATATTAGCATTTGGATAGAAAGTCACGGTAAAAGAGCTAAAGGCCAGGTCGGGTTTAGGAGATATCATTCAACTGTGGGCCATCTTGTTACCTTTAGGTTCATTGTAGAGGAGTTCAACAATACTAAAACCAATGTTTTTTGTTGTTTTGTTGACTTTAGAAAAGCTTTTGACATGGCTCCTAGGAAAAACCTTTGGAATAGGTTGGAAGAGATAAAAGTGTCTCTCGACTTGATGACTACTATGTTGATTAAGGTTGGTTGTCACTGATGTAAACCCTTGAAGAAAGACCCGTAGCACAAAGTTTTGGGTAATGGACCCAATAGTGTTTGATGTAAATATGACTCATTATTGTGTTTTCATGGTTGATAAGAAGTAAATATGGATGAACTCCAAAGTGGTCCCCTTATGGTGAAAGCCCTCACGGGAAGACGCTTTGTGGAGTAAGATAACCCATGCTTAATTATGGAATAATGAGATGAAGGAAAGTCAATTTTTTAGGGAAAATATCCTAGAT
>JASDQU010103764.1:85010-108101 GCA_032191745.1 Picea mariana | reverse complement strand
TTTAGATATATATATTTTTAATTTTATGGTTTTTTTTCCTCTTTAATTTTTTAAGCTTTTCTTCAATAGTTTTTTTTAATATAAATTTGTTTTTATTTTTTAATTTCAATTCTTTTTGTTCTCTTATTTTTTTTAGTTTTTAATTGATCCAAAAAAATGAATTATATATTTTTGGTAAATATTTAAAAATAGTGTTATTTAATTAAAATTATTTTCTATGTATTGAAGTAAAGGTAAAACAATGTGTTAAAAATGATATTTTCCACTATATTTAAAAAGTATGGAACCATAATTTAATTAAGGACACATAATTACATGAAAAATCTTAATTTAAAATAAATAAATGGTGTACAACATTTTTAACATTGGATTGAGCATGGAAATATGATTAAAAACACCACATAATAAAAATAAAAATAAAAAAGTTTGAAAATAGATGAAAAAACACCGTTGAGAAAAAAAATAAAATAATAAAAAAATTGAACAATTTGAAAATCACTGAAAAAACAAGCATTTAAAAACAAAAAAGTGGAAACCTTATGTATCAGAAGATTTAAAATATAAAAAAGCCACCTAAAAAGGGAGGGGGGTGCTACTAGTAGCACCATTTTTAAAAATGGGATAAAAAACTTGATCCCCCCAAAAATGAGAATTTTGTAGAGTTCTCGTTAAGTTGGTAACTATGTTAAGGCAAGAAGGTTAGTTCCATCCTAGTGTCTAAACATGTTGGTCAAGTGGTGTCTCACTGGCCATATGCACATGACATTTTTTAGGATGAAATCTTCACCGAGAATGAATATGACTGGGAGGAAGTCCTGCAGAGGAGAGCCAACCAAGAAATAACTCGATTTAGGGATATAACAATGAATGAGTAAGTTGAATTAATTGAGAAAACAACAGAAGCAGGTGTACATGCACAAAGCAAAATATGGAACAAGCAACAAGAAGAGATGAAACAGAGAGGCTCCTAGCAAAAATTGAGACAATGTTTTGTGAACATGGGTAAAACCCAACAATTCAGGAATTAGAGCCACTGAGAGTAAGCCCAGTAGAAGTTCCTATAGAGGAGGCAGAACAAGCCCCTCTAAGGGAAAATTCACTTGAGTTGGGCATGGAGCAGGTACATGTAGGGAAAATAGAGCATGAAGTGAGGATTGAGACCTTAACATAGACATTTGGCACAACAAGTTTGGCACCTATAATTATAGATCTAATAACTATTTATGATGATGATAGTAATGGCATGGGAACCTCAACAATCCCAATTATCAATGAAGCTAANTGGGTCCATTACCCAAACCTTTGTGCTACGGGTCTTTCTTCAAGGGTTGACATCAATGACAACCAACCTTAATCAACAGATTGGGAGGAAGTCCTGCAGAGGAGAGCCAACCAAGAAATAACTCGATTTAGGGATATGACAATGAATGAGTAAGTTGAATTAATTGAGAAAACAACATAATCAGCTGTACATGCACAAAGAAAAAATATGGAACAAGCAACAAGAAGAGATGAAACAGAGAGGCTCCTAGCAAAAATTAAGACAATGTTTCGTGAACATGGGTAAAACCCAAGAATTCAGAAATTAGAGACACCGAGAGTAAGCCCGGTAGAAGTTCCTATAGAGGAGGCAGAACAAGCCTCTCTAAGGGAAAATTCACTTGAGTTGGGCATGGAGCAGGTACATGTAGGGAAAATAGAGCATGAAGTGAGGATTGAGACCTTAACAGAGACATTTGGCATGACAAGTTTGGCACCTATAATTATAGATCTAATAACTATTTATGATGATGATAGTAATGGCATGGGAACCTCAACAATCCCAATTATCAATGAGGCTAATACATAAATACAAGAAAATGAACTACCCGAAGAACCACAACCAATGAAGGTAGCAACAGTTCCAAGCAAGATTGAAAATGTCACAACTCAGTCAAAATTGGGATCACAACCTCCATAAGAATAAGAACAAGCTCAAGATAAGAAGAATGGAAATGAAAGTGATAAGTCCAACTCAGAGGAAACGACTCCAGAGAGAGAGCATAATGTAGAAGATGTAGGTGTTGAAGAGCGGTTTGGGGAAGGTACAACTGGAAACAAGGAATATAGAGAACGAAATGTTGACCTAGTGAATAAAAGGATTGTGATTGAACCTCCAACCTCTTCCTCACCTAAGGAAGTGACACCATCATCACTGGCAGCAACAAAAAATCTATTAAAAAACACTACTGACACCGAACAAACAAAGGAGGTACCTGCAGATGCAGGAGATGAAAGAATCAATGTTATAGAGCATCCTTCTATATCCCCAAGCCAAAAGCAAGATGCAAGTGGAGAAAAAGGAGGTGCCATCAGCTAGATACCAACAATTGACAAAGGTAAGGAACCGGTCCTAGGACAATTTCACACTCCAAGCAGCTTAGGTAACATAGTTTCATGGGGTGACCAATAAATTTCAGAACCGGTGGATGAGGTAGCAAATGTTCATGCCATAGTGTATGACAGGAAGAGACATGTGGTGGTGAAGAGGACTAACAAGAAGATGAGACTCACTTTGGATAGCGCGGTAGTAATTACCATGGAAGAAACTATGTTCGTCACTACGCAGGCCAAAGTAAGTGAACTGCTAGGAACTATTATGGCCACATCTAATGCCACCATTGACAGAGAAAAGGAAGATGAACGAGAGGCAGATTCTATGAGGAGAGAGCTTGAATACCTTCGACACCAATCCAAGTACTATCGAGACACCACTTAATAAATTGTCTTCATGAGGGATGAATTTCGAGAAGGATACAATTGCTTTAAGGTAGAAAGGGATATATTCATAGCCCAAGTTGTGGGCTACCAGGAAGAGACTCTTCTAGGGATGATAACACACAAAGATATGTTGAGGTGGTTCAAAAAGGCAAATAAAACTTTGGCTCATATTGAGTATATTAGGGAAATCTAAAAGGGTCGAGGTGAGGAAGAGAACAACATCAAAACACTTACCGATGAGTGTCTCTATAATTGGGAAAAGATAAATGAGAAAATGAGATACATTCGAATCCCTGAGTTTGGTATGCCAAAGGACTTTGTAGACCTCAATGATATAGTCAAACAACTCTATGACAATGATCGGAAGTTTGAGGTCGTTGTTCTCAAAATAATGACCTTAGAGAGAGGGTAGGTGAGGAAGTTTGCAAACGAGCTAATAGGAGCATCGGTGGTCCTATGGTACTTAGGCTCCAAGATAGACATGTTCAAGCACCAAGTGATGGAGTTGAAAGATGAGCTCAATGTGCTGATGGAACAACATTGATTTCCCTACCTCCATACTTGTGAATATATTTTCGTCTAGTGGTTCAAGTATGAAAAGGAAAATCGTTTGTGACAATGACAAGATGATCGAAAGAATACATGTGGATTAGTCCACTCTACTATTTGTTTTTCTTTCACTTAAGTGAACTTTAAGCTATTTTTAGTATTTTTATTTTGTATAAATAAAGGAATTGACCACGTTTCAAGGGTCGATGGTTTTGTGTAAGAACTAGATTGTAAATGCTAAGAACTATTTTGAAGCTTGAATTAATTGAGGAGCTCAGACGGAGCCAAAAATATTTTTCCAAGTTTGTGGATGTTATTTGATCTGTGGATTGTTCTACGTATCGTTATCAACTACAAGTATTCTAGTAAGATCGTTATCATTTTTAGTTATCTTGAATGATTTATGAATGCTAAATGAATCATGGTAAAAGTCGATGATGTTTTAGTTTATTACATGTCAACAAAGTGCATAATATTTCTGGTCAATTTTGTCTTATATGTGGTTTCATGACTATTGTTTCTTCCCTCTTCTCAAAGAATATATGACATATGATTAATATAAGTATTATTCTTGATATTAGTTAAGTTCAGGTGTTTTTTACACATTGTTGGCTGAAGGTTATCCATAGGCCCATATTTCTTCTAAAGTTAATTAGTCCTTAAATTAGTTGCAAGTTTTGCATGTTTAAATAGTAAAAGAAAATTAAAAAATAAAACCTTAAAAGAGATTCATAGTTAGAAAGGAAACTTTTGGGAATTAGTTAAATCCCATTGAAACTCATTGAACCATCAATCTGGAGAATCACACTACCCCAAACATAGAGGAGTCTAATTGGGCCTCGTCTTCAGGCATGATTCCTACTATTGAGTTAAAGGGAATTTTGACCCCTCAACGAGTTGCATACATACGTAGGTTTAGTAAAGGAAAGTCGTGTACACCTAGGAAAATGTGCAATTTTGCATTGTACTATAAACCAAACTTTGTCAGGTTTGTCTGCAGTTGTATTTCTCTCAGTGGGCCATTATCATTGAGCTTTTATAATTGTTTACATTCTTAATTCATGTATGAATCTTTTTTTAAGGAGATATAAAGGAGTTAGGCTAGAACTGTTCGCTATAAGAGTAAAAAAGCATAAAGAGTTAGGGAACCCTGATTTTAGCATAATAAAATAATTCTCAACACTGGTTTTCCCTCCGGGGTTTTTCTAGGGGTATATACCCAAAAATATTTGTGTTTATGTGTGCTTGATTTGATTCCCTTTTTTATGCTTTTGCTGCATGTTTAGTTGATTACTCAACTGTGCTTTAATTCATTAAGTGATTTTTTTGGAATTAACTGTCGGGTGTTGGGTAGGAGAAAAATCAACATGCTATCAAAGAAATTTCTATGTGGGGAATACAAATATTAGATCCATAGCATATCCATAACTAACAGGCGGAAATCGAAGGATGAATTTCAGGAAAATAGTCATACTAAGGTAGAACTAAGTTTTTGGAGGTTTACTGAGGTGTACATGGGTCACATAAAGCACAATTGCGTATATATGTGGATTTGCTGAAACAAGTCGTGTATACGTGGGTCACAATGGTCACAGTTGTGTACATATGTAGTTTTCACCAATCACAATCACATGCATACGTGAGATCTACTGGTGATAGTTGCATACAAGTTCGTACAGGTCAGTAGAGGGGCGGTTTTCAACATTAGGTCATTTCCAGAGAAGGTTATAAGGTCTTAGGAATGGAAAAAACACCATTAAGAGTTGAAGATATATTGGACTGAGCATCTATTTCTTTCTTTTAGAAAGCAAGAGCAAATTTAGCGTTTAAGGAGTGTGACCTTTTGGATTTAGTGGGAAAAGTTGTTACTCCACCGATAGATCCAACAACTTTGTAAGCTCACAACATGAAGGATATCAAAGCACATAGGGTCATCTTGGATTTAGTGACGGATCATTTAATTCCTCACTTATCTGAGAAGAAGATGACCAAAGAGATGTTTGATGCCTTGGTAAGGTTATTCCAGAGCAAAAACATGAATATGTAGATGGTCTTAAGGAATAAACTCAAATGAGTGCAAATGTCTATATCTGATAATGTTACCAACTATCTCATGAGGATCAGATGGGTGCATGATCAAGCTGCAGCCATAGGGGAGTGTTGACGAGCCAAAATATCTTGTTCAATCAAATGAGGGAAAACGCTCGATTGCAGGTCTCAATTAGACCCACTCTCATTTGAGATAGCGTTTCTGACCAAATTTTGGCTTGGTTACCGATCTAACTAATATATTAACTAACTAAATATGAATCTAAGAACCAGAGGTTCTCAGATGAATTAAAAATGATAATCCTACCTACTGTTTCTAAACTAAGATGAGTGATTATAGACCTAGGATGTAGATTCTAATCTATTCTAAACTAATCTATATTGATCAGGAGAAAACTAAGAGATGAGTATAGTGGAAGATTTGTATTACTTGTATAGAAGAAATACATATGACTAGGAACATTAAAGCTTAACAAAGTAACCAATTTTAACCAACATAAATTGATTGAGAGACTAGATCACAAAGTTACGGTACTAAAAAATGAAGAATAATGGAAAAAAGTAAATAGAATAATGTTAATCCAGAAGAAATTCATAAACCAACATCCATAAACTACAGAATAAGACATGCATAAAATTGGGTAATCACATTCATACACATTGAAACCATCATTTTCATAAATGTCTCCAGTTCTTTATTCATCTAAAAGTAATAGTACTAGTCATCTTTCAAAAGAACCAAAATCCCTTTCCCTTTTTCATTCATCTCATTTATACATGGACTATGGAAAACCTTCACATTCCTTTCTTCAGAGCAGTCAGGATCCTGAAGCCATGCTTCATTTTCCTTTCCTAATTAGGACATTAACATGATTACAATGAAATGATTGTTCTGCAAAATTTCGGTTACACCAAGATTATCAAGAGGGTCCCGACGGTTGTGATTTTTCATCCATGAACGCATTCCAACTTTTGAAATCTTCGAGGATGGAATCCACTCAATATAGTTGTGTTCTTTCCAGGTCTACCTCACTTTTGCATATGGGAATGATGACTTCTGTCCTCAAGCTTTGTTCAACACGTTGCATATGTTAGGATATTTAGACACTTAGGAGTTAGTTAAGATCTGCTTGGTCTAATGTGTCATTAGGTAAACGTGTGTTTCTTTAGTATGCATTAATATGCATTTGTAGTTAGGAAATACGAAGGTCGCGATATGTTCCCAACATAAAGTGATCCGACGATTCATATTCTCCCCAATATTAACGGCCATTGATCCGTGGCTTAAAACCTGGTTGGTCC
Organism: Picea mariana; assembly: GCA_032191745.1. Classification (NCBI taxonomy): domain Eukaryota; kingdom Viridiplantae; phylum Streptophyta; class Pinopsida; order Pinales; family Pinaceae; genus Picea; species Picea mariana. The sequence continues at coordinate 101,441 of JASDQU010103764.1, read as the reverse complement.
ATGATCTCTATTTAAAGAGCATGGAGGGTCATTTGTCGATGATCGATTGTGAGAAACTCTCTTGTAAAATCTCTTTGTAATATTTTTCTTTTGCATTAATAAACTGCTCCAAGTGGTTGTGTTGGCTAGGGCCGTGGATGTTTCCCCGTAGGGGTTTTACCACGTTAAAACATCGGTGTGTTGATCTTTGATCTGGTTGTGTGAGTGGTTACCGAAGCTGCTTGTCCTCTGTTGGAATACCTGTGTTGTCAAACATTATATCAGATCCTGTTTGAATACCTGCTCATGTTGTAGATCAAGATCGTGAAACCGAGTCACCTCATCTCCATTTTCTGTCATTTTCGTACATTTATGGGCTGAGAGGACTATGTTAGAAGAGGAAAACACATAATTTCAAAAGCTTACACAATATTTTTCCTTGAAGAATGATCATCTTAAACGAATTTTTGGAGATCAATGCTCCCCTTCTCACATGAAGGGAGCACTAGTGCTCCTTTTCCACTTAGAAGGGAGTGCTACAATGCTTTATGGCCAGATTTGAGGGAGCGCTGATTGGTTGAGAGATTCTTGAGAATAAATCCCCTTTATCTCTAAGGACAACTAGAAATGATTGAAGTTGGTTTGGCTCGAATCTAAGATTCAGGATGTATCTACGAGAGATACCACAACTGATGGAGTCATATCCTCAACTTATTCGAAAGATAACTAAGGTGGTTGAGCCTCTCAAAGCCTATAAAAGGAGGCATTCTCATGGTGAAAAAAAGGAGAATATTAGCAAAAAATTATTGTCATTCTGATCGTGGATCTTTCGAGCAAGGGGTTGGATAAGGAGGACTTGGAGAGGTTCCTGCATCTGCATCTACAGATTGTAAGTGACTTGTAATGTTCTCATTAATATATGCTTGGCATGTTTCCTTCAATTTTGTGTATGATTGCATAGGCTTGTCTTTTCTTGATAAACTTGAGAGAGAGCCAATGAGTTGGGTGTGCCCATGAGATGGGTGTGTTGTTCCTCTCTGAGACAGACAAGGAACATTGTGTGCCCCTGTGTGGGGTGAGGAATCCCATGAGTTGGGTGTTCCCATGACATGGGTGTGTGGTTCCTCTCCGAGACGGAGATGGAACGTCATGTTCCCATGTGTGGGGTGAGGAAGCACACGAGTTGGGTGTGTCGTTCTCTCTGATATGGAGATGAAACAATGTATTGGTTTCCTCTGTGCATAGAGTAGAGATGATGTGATACTCCATATGATTCTCCTGTGAGACGCAGTGAGATAGAGATCTGTTGAGTAGGACTTGCTTATGGCTAAGCACAGGTGAACATGATCCTAGTGGTTGAGCACTAGTGAGTGTGTATTCTCCTATGAGACACAGTGAGATAGAGATGTGGGCGTCCCTGTGGATGAACACAGGTGGGCATGCCCCTAATGGGTGTATGATATCCCTTGCTATAATTTACCTGTAACCCTATTGGTGATGTAAAGGGTACATGTCGACCCCACCATAAAGTGAAATTTAATTAATGTAAAATATAATTAATATGGTAATTATTAATTATATTATGAGTTATTGAGGTCAGACTTGTTGTGCCAATAGACACTACTTTTGATATGTCCAGTCTAATATAAATAAAGGTAATTTCCCCATTGAGGAAACATAACACAAGTGTGAGTTTGGAAATTTCAGCAAGGACTTGTTCTTGGGCTGAAGCGCACACCTCTCTTGGGCGCTAGATTTCTAGGTTTTGTGAGAACCCTTTTGTGTGCTAATTTCATGGTGTGGGAGGTCTTTTTCTTGAAGAATATAGCAAAGGATTGGTTGGGTTTTCTTCCCTTGTTGAGAAAGGTTTCCCAGAATACTTCTTGTGTACTTGTGCATGGTATTTCTTCTTGTGATCTTGGTTGCTACAAAAAATTGTTAATGGTGAAACTGCAATTGTCTATGGTTCAAGTAAAATGCTAAAATTGGAATGAAATTCATGCTTAGCCTAGCTTAATGAAAAATCAACACTCCGACCTCTCCCATTTCTCGTAATTGTCCATCTACTTCTCCTAGCCCTCCATCCTCACCTGCTACCTCCATGCCTACGCTCTCACCCATACCCACCTCACTAAATGCTACATGGAACTTGTAGACCAAAGAGGCACACAAACCTTTGGACGTAACAAAGATTCTTGGATCTCCTCATAAAATTCCAAAGGATTTCAAGGAATGGCTACCCATCTTTTCAGGAGAAGATCTCACTATGCCTGAAGATCACTTATATTTTTTCCTACGCAATCTAGAATCTTGTGACCAACATGAGGATATCTTGATGAATCTATTCTCTTAAACTTTTGTCGAAAAGGCCAAGGAGTGGTTCGAAATTATTTCCCTAGGAACAATCACAAATTGGGACCTCTTTCAAGAGATTTTCACCAAAATATTTGGAAAGAAGAAAGATTACCAATCCTTGTATAGTCAACTCCTCAATTGCAAGAGAAAGTTAGGGGAGAGTATAAATGATTTCAATGATAGGTTTAACACCCTCGTAAGAAGTTTCCCTCTATATTTAAGACCCTCCAAAGCTACCATCCTGAAGTCTTACATATCAACCATGAAAGATTTGTCTGGGATTTTGATCGGGAGACGCCCTATAACTTTGTTTGAAGCTCAAGAGAGAGCATGTGAAATAGAATAAAACTTGGCCTCCTCTCTCATACAAGAATAAGAATGTCTTAAAGAGACCCTTCATATTAATCATATTGATGAATTTGTCTCACCAAATTTTCCCTCCAATGTTGGGACTTACCTGCAAGAGGAATGAGAGAAAGCAACTGAAAGTGCAGCTTGTCTCATGATCAATATTTTAGAAGAAGAAATTGAAATAACCCTAAGAAATACATGTTTTACACCGAGTAAGGTCTTGGAATTCGAAAAGAAACAAGCATCAAGATAGGATGAATAAGAGTTCTTGTAACACATTCAACAAGTCTTGGTAGAGCCTCACAAAGAAAGAAAATTTAATGTCATCAAAGGAGAGGAGAAAGTTTCCTCCCCAAAAAAGACCAAAAATGAAGGTGTCATGGATCATGTCACTATGACCCACCAAGTTATGGAAGAAGGGATTGACATCACCTTCATTTTGGAAAACTCTCTCTTCATTGATGAGGAAAAGAATGAGGGATCTTGGGGCTTATATTTTCATGGTGTGCACTCAAGCACAAGCTCGGGTGTTGGGATAGTCTTAAGATCACCAGACAATGATACCACCCTTTTCTCTTATAGGCTTGAGTTCAACTGCAAAAAAAACATCGCCAAGTACGAAGCCCTTATCCTAGGCATTAACCTGGCCATCGATATGAACATCAATACCCTACATGTAAAAGGGGACTCTGATCTAATTGTTTCACAAGTCAAGAAGAAGTTTGCTGCTAAAAACCTGTTGGGCGCAGGCTGATTTTGAGGAAGAATCCAATTTTGGAAAGTAAAGCGTAAATTAGAAAAGTACATCTTGAAGGAAAAGAAGCACGTGTGAGGGAAAGACGCATGCAAAGGAGGAAAGCATGCAAGGAACACATGTAGGGAAACCTAACCACGATAGGGTTAGGGGTTTTGTAAGAGATTGTAATGGTTGATAAGCCAAAAATAAGTATAAATAAGTACCTAAGAGGTCTAGGTCAGGTGTGGCTAAGTTTTGTAATGTTCGATGAAGGAAAATACTATAAGATTTGATACCATTTTTGTAAGTTGTTGAGCTGTAGGAGAGTCAAGCAACTAGATCCCATGGGTTAGATCGCAGGCTGAGGAGCCTGGTGTGATCTAGATAGCCTCATAGGGATCGTGGAACCTGTTTGTGATTATATGATCATAAATTGTAGTGTGCACAATGCCATATATTACAGAACCATAATAAAAGAGACTAAGAGATAGATATTTGTGGACATAGCTCAGGAGAAGGTGAACCATGGTAATATATGTGTTATGTGATGTGATTGATTTCATGTTTCCCTTCTGTAAGTAGTTAGACTATGAATGGATGAATGGATAATTCTGTGATATCTGTTATACGTTAGATTTGTTAGAATGCATGCATAGACTTAACAGGTGAATCAATAGTAAGAAGAATAGAAAGAAAATCTAGCTCAAGGATTAGGGAGATGAATTGTAATCCCATATCCCCACTCTTTCCTAGAGTGCAAGCATTTGAGCATCGCAATCACCCATAGAACTATCTCGAGTGAGACTGCGCAGTACCCTTTGTGTGTTGTGTTTCCTTCTGGTTTACCAGGAGCGCTGATAGTTTTAGAGGGATTTGTTGGAATTTGTTCAAATATAAACTTAGGTCATCCCAAGAAGTGGTTATAGAAGGAGTAACAACCAACAAATGGTTTTGTTGTCGACTGGAACTACATGGGCTTGAGTGAGTGGGATCCGTAAAAGAATTCTGAAGAGAATGAAGGTATAAAAAGGAATGTTTAGACCATGGAATCCAACGAAGGTAGAGATTGAAAGCTGGTTGAAAACAAAGGATCTTGATTTTACATAGAAGGATAACAAAAACCCTAAGTTAACACCACACAAATATATGGATAAGTACATGTTTAGCGACTTGCATGAGGTCTTTTTCTGTGATTTCATGCATGTGTTTCAAGAGTGGCTATTGAGATTGAAATACAACCACCCTACAAATCGAATCAGGCATCTTGAGTGGAATCCCGTGGAGATCGTGTAGTTACAACAAGTTAACAACAAATTCATGCACGTAGTAGATTTTTGGTTAGACAATGTTGTTGCAGGGTTTATCATAGAATTTGCAGTAGATAATGCGAAGTCTTACAACACAGCAAAGCAAGAGTTCCTAAAAGGACCTAGAGGTAGGTATATTAGATCGTTGTATACTTCCATCAATATCTTACCGTATAATAAAGGTGTGATGACTATGGAAGCAGACAACTAAACTTCCCTACGTGCATGGGAGAAGGGGGGAAGCACTGACAAGAGCTGGAGAAATGGAGAAAGAGATGGATAAAGGAAAGAAGGAGGAGGCCTTGGGCCCAATCATGATGGAGGAAGATCAAATAAAGTAGATCATGGCAACAACTAGAAAAACACATAGTGAAGTACCCTACCAATATAACATGAATAATAAGAGGAGAGCCATAACAGAGAGAGAAGGCTTGGCAAGTGATGAAGAAGAGGTAGAGGATCTCTGAGTTGTGGAGAAGATTGAGGAAATCTTGTTTGCAACATATGGAAGGAAGAAAAGATGTCCAAGGGTAGGAACAAAAGGCAACACTCCTATCCATATCAGTGTCAGTGTAGAACCCATAACCCCATGTGCGACTAATACACCACCGTTTAGACAACTGAATTTTAGTAGCAGAAATATAGAAGGAAGTGCACCCAATAAAGGAACAATGACTGGATTAGCCAGTACAAGAAGTAGTAGTCAAGTATCTACACCGCGCGGAGGTCGTTGTTCATCACCGTTCAAAATGGTAGGACATGATCCCACCATCAGGTTACCCAAATTCAAGGGAGAAGAATAAGAGGATCCTAAAAAGCACTTGTTTATCTGTGAGAAGATTTGGGAAGCAAAGTAGATCACAAATGAGGATACAAAAATTACACAGTTAGCTATCACGCTAAGAGACCATGCGCTGGATTGGTACATGAGATTAGCTATAAATAGTTCACCTGGAACTACAAGGACGATTGCAGATGTCAAGAAGCTACTGATAAATTAATTTCAGAAGCCTACCTCAGAGGATCAGTATATGAATGAGATGATTGAAATTAGACAGAAATAAGGTGAGTTTGTTTGGGAGATTGATAAGAGGTTCAAATGATTGAAGAGTAAATTGAAGTATTTCATGACTAATATGCAACATAGACATCTCTTTGTGAACTCACTATTACCACATCTGAAATACCCTTTGAGGCAACAAAATTTTCAAAATCACGTAGAGGCTCTATATGAAGCCCTACAACTGGAATAGAATTAGTACCAGAAGACAGATCCAACAATAGAGGAGTTGAAGGAGGATCTAAATAACCTCACATTTCAACTAAACCAAAATAAGAGAAAAGAGAAGTTGTTTGGTGTGCCACATGTAGGACAGAAGGACATCACAAGAATGAGTGCCCAACTTTCGCATAGTACATGGCAACGGGGATACCAAACCTTTTTCCAACAAGAGGACCATGGTGCGAGATATGTAAAACACATGGAAATGATCCATATCATTGTCCCATGATGGAAAAGTATCAGACAATACCCAAGAGTTCATATTGCAACTTTTGCAAATCAGTGGGTCATGATGACAACGATTGTAGGACAATGGACTTGATGCGAGAAATAATGTCAGAAACTTATAGGGTGCATGTAGAAATGATGATAGGGAAAGTTTCACCTCAGTTTCACCTCAGTTTAACCAGGTACCACCTCCATACAACACTACACAACACAATTACAACACTATGCAACCTTAGTATAATAACGCACATCCACAGTATAACCCCACACATTATAATCATGTGCCTCAATAAAACACACCACAAGCATATCAAGAAAGATATAGAGGTGGAGAACGAGGTAGAGGAGGATTTGGAAGAGGTATAGGTCTAGTAGTGTGCCACAACTACCAACATCCAGGACACTATGCAAGGGAATGTCCACTTCCACCTTCTACATGCATGTACTATCGCGCAATAGACCATGATACAGAGGATTGTCCAACATTATTGGGTAAAATTCAAGAAAAGATAAATCAGAACAATCATAATGTTCAGTGGATTTCTTTAGAAGTGAGGGATAATGGAAGAAATATCAACATAGTCACATGAGGAGGCGCTAAGGCAGGAGCCGACATAGTAAGACAAGATTCAACGCAACACCAATGGGTGAAGAGGAATACTAAACCACATAAACAATTCGATGCAGGGAAAGAAAAAGAAATATTCAAGGAGGCAATACATGAGTTCCTCAAGCAAGAAGTTGCCTCTACATCAACTTCATAGTATACTCAGAATGTACCATTGTACGAGATGTCGTTATCAATGGACCACACCAGTGAAGTACCGCCTATAGCACAAGCAAGTACTATAAAGAATTTATGGAAATCCTGTGTTAAGCTACTGAATGACCAATCATCTATTAAAATTTTGCAAAATATGTTAGAAAAATGTAACACAAAGATAGAGGGGAAGTTAGAACAGAAACAATTGATCACCTCCATACAAGAAGGAGGACAAGTAGGGAATTCAGATTGAATTCTAATATTAGAGATTTCAATATGGGGGATATCATACTGGATTTAGGCTCCGAGGTAAATGTTTTACCCAAAAATACATGGTAGTGTATGGGAGAGCCCACACTAGACTATTCACCCATCTAATTGAATCTAGCAAACTAACACAGAGTTCTACCAATCAGAAGGCTTAAGGGTGTGAAAATATATTTGGATGGAGTGCACACTAAGGTAGAATTTGAAGTAATAGAAATAATGGATGGTACAACACCTTATCCAACATTGCTTGGGCTAGATTGGGAATTTGACAACCAGGCCATAATCAACTTGAAGGAAAGGAAGATGACATTCGAATCAGAAAAATACAGAGTCATTATGCCATTAGATCCATCAGAAGGAGAAAGGTTTGTAGAACCCACTTACTTAGATCTGGAGGAAATCAATCAATTATACAGAACCACCACGCGTGAAGAAGATTATGATAACCCAAATACATATGGAGTGATTAGCTGGAGTAGCATCACATCATGTGCTTTTGACTTAGATACAGGCTTGGAGAATTGGCAGCAGAGATTACATCAAGTCTCCACACGAAGGTGCACAAGAATAGACCGCGTAGTAAGATGGGTGGGTACAAAGATAAGAGAACTTCCCATTTTTCATGGGGTGAATGACTTAGAAGAATTCCTAACAAGATACAAAGATGAAGTGTTAGAGAATCAAAGGCTATTATCCTTGGACATTGCACTCAATGCAACACCTGCAAGACGGTGGGGTGCACACAAATAAACAGTTAAGGACCGGTACCATTGTCAGCGACTACTGCGCATTAGATTTGGCGTAGAGCAGGGGAGCACTAAGATTCAGAGATATGATGGACAAGGGACACCAGTAGAAAATTTGGAGAGATGCAGAACACTATGGAGGATGACACCACCAGAGGAATGGCCTCATCACTTCATTCATACATTAGAAGGAGTTCCAAAAAATTGGTATGTAGAATAGGAACTGCGTAGATGCACTGCAGAATGGAACTGCGCATAAGCACTACATCAACCATGTAGCATACTCAGAATGTACCATTTTACGAGATGTCGTTATCAATGGACCACACCAATGAAGTACCGCCTATAGAACAAGTAAGTGCCATAAAGAATTTTCTGCAATCCTGTGTTAAGCTACTGAATGACCAATCATCTATTAAAATTTTACAAAATATGTTAGAAAAATGTAACACAAAGATAGAGGGGAAGTTAGAACATAAAACAATGAATCACCTCCATAGAAGAAGGAGGACAAGCAGGGAATTCAAACTGAATGCTAACATTGGAGATTTCAATATGGGGGATATCATACTGGATTTAGGCTTCGAGATAAATGTGTTACCCAAAAATACATGGTAGTGTATGGGAGAGTCCTCACTAGGATATTCACCTGTCCAATTGAAGCTAGAAAACCAACATAGAGTTCTACTAATCGGAAGGCTTAAGAGTGTGACATTATATCTGGATGGAGTGCGCATTAAGGTAGACTTTTAAGTAATAGAAATAGTGGATGGAACAACACCTTATCCAACATTGCTTGGGATGGATTGGGCATTTGATAACCAGGCCATAATCAACTTGAAGACAAGGAAGATGACATTCGAATCAGGAAAATACAGAGTCATTGCGCCATTAGATCCATCATAAGGATAAAGGTTTGTAGAACCCACTTGCTTAGATCTGGAGGAAATCAACCAGTTATACAGAACCAACGCGCGTGAAGAAGATTATGTTAGCCCAACTACAGATGGAGTACTCAGTTAGAGGAGCATCACATCGTGTGCTTCTGACTCAGATACATGCTTGGATAATTGGCAGTAGATATTACATCAAGTCTCCACAGGAAGGTGCGCAAGAATAGACCGCACAGTAAGATGGGTTGGTACACAGATAAGAGAACCTCCCATTTTTCATGGGGTGAATGAATTAGAAGAATTCCTAACAAGATACAAATATGAAGAGTTAGAGAATCAGAGGATCTTATCCTTGAGCATTTCACTCAATTCAATACCTACAAGATGGTGGGGTGCACACAAAGAAACAGTTAAGGACTGGTACCAATGTAAGCAACTACCACGCATTAGATTTGGCGCAGAGCAAGGGAGCACTAAGATGTAGAGATACAATGGAAAAGGGACACAAGTAGAAAAATTGGAGAGATGCAGAACACTATGGAGGATGACACCACAAGAGGAATGGCCTCATCACTTCATTCATACATTAGAAGGAGTTCCAAAAAATTGGTATGTAGACCAGGAACTGCACAGATGCACTGCAGAATGGACAACATTACATCAGAATTTTATAGTAACCTTCTCATTCGAACATGAGAACCCCAACATTGGTTCAACACTCAAACAAATCAGAGGGGTGATATTTATAGATGAACCAGAGGTGGACCTCATGACAGATTATCAACAACAGAACAAGAAAACAGTCAAGGAACTATTGTCTTGCTATCATGTGGAAGAAGAAGCACCAGAGGAAGATTACCTGCGCAACATTCATATTACAGAAGTTGAAGGTGAAAGAGAGGTGGAAGGTCCATAGATGAACCAGAGGTGGACCTCATGACAGATTATCAACAACAGAACAAGAAAACAGTCAAGGAACTATTGTCATGCTATCATGTGGAAGAAGAAGCACCAGCGGAAGATTACCTGCGCAACATTCATATTACAGAAGTTGAAGGTGAAAGAGAGGTGGAAGGTCCATATTTGGAATCATAAGTATTCATTGCACCTATCAAAGTGAGGAAAGTTAATATTGGGACAACAGATAAACCTAAAATGGAAAGTATTGGAGACTATTGGGATGAACAAACAATGGAAAGAATAATATATTTATTGTGCGAGTACAATGACCTATTCCCAACAATGTTTATAGAGATGAAAGGAATAGTAGGAAAGCATAAATTGATAGAATGTTAGAAGCTAGAATTATAGAACCAGTAGAAGAATATGAATGGATAAGCCCTATGGTAGTGCAAGAAAAGAAACTAGGGGGGATAAGGATTTATGTAGACCCGAGGAAATAGAATGATGTTTGCCTACATGACCCTTTTCCCACCCCTTTCATAGATGAGGTATTAGAGAATATGGGAGGCCAGGAAACATACTCATTTACAGATGGATTCTTGGGGTACCATCAGATCAAGATAGCTCCAAAAGACATGTACAAGACTACTTTTGCCACATGATAGGAATCCTACTAGTACACAATCATGCCTTTTGGGTTGAAGAATGCACCAACTATATTTTCAAGGGTAGTAATAGCTGCCTTTAGGAATTCATACATCATTTTTTAGAAGTATATATGGATCATTGGACTCCATACATCCTACTAAAAGATCATGTGGAGGTGTTAAGGATGATGCTGGAAAGATGCAGGCAGTGTCATATATCATTGAATATCAAGAAGTGCATCTTTGGGACACCTTTTAGAATATTGTTGGGACACATAGTGTGAAAACAAGTCTTTCTAGTGGATCCTACTAAGATTGCAGTCATTGTTAATTTACCACCACCAAAATCAGTATGCCAGTTGAGAGCAACATTGGGACATACATGATACTACATAAAATTTATAAAAGGGTATGCATAGATCACTGTGCCAATGGAGAAAATGTTAAAAAAGGATACTAAATTCCAGTGGAATGAGGATTTTCAACAAGGTTTGGACACCCTAAAAGAAAAGATGGTAACAACACCTATCCTAGTATTCCCAGATTGGGAAAAGACATTCCATGTGCATGTAGATGCATTGGCTATATCACTTGGAGAAATTCTAGTGCATCCAGGAACATGGAATTTGGATCATCCTATAGCATTTGCAAGAATAAAACGGTCAGAATCATAGAAGAACTACAATACTATAGAAAGAGAAGGCCTAGCTATGGTCTATGCACTTCAAAAGTTCAGACATTACTTACTGGGCAAACACTTTAATATGTTCATAGATCATTCAACCCTCAAATACCTAGTCAACAAGCCAGTGTTGGGGGGGAGGATATATAGATGGCTATTGTTATTTCAATAATTTGACTTTGAAGTGATAGTCAAACCAGGGAATCTAAATGAAGGACATGATCACTTGTCAAGGGTAATGAATGGAGAATAACCTACCAACTTGGAAGACAACTTCCCTAATGCACATTTTTTTCAGTCCAAGTAGCTGACGAATATTTTGTTGACATCATTGAATACTTGAGTACAAGGACTGTGCCAAAATATTTTAACACTGCACAGAAGAAAAATATGGTATTCAGAGCTGCAGACTATCAACTAATTGCAGGACATTTATACAATATGGGTGAAAACAACATTTTGAGAAGATGTGTATTAGAACATGAAAAGCCTAGAATTTTGGTAGAAGCTCATATGAGGGAATAGCTAGAGGACATTATGTAGGAAAAGATATCATGCAAAAGGTATTGCACGCAGGACTATGGTGGCCAACAATTCACAAAGATGTTAAGGACTATTTCTAGAGATGTGATGTCGGTCAGAGGATTGGTAAACCTAATAGAAGGAATGAGATGCCCCTAAGACCACTTGTAACTTTAAAGGTATTTGAAAAATGGGAAATAGACTTTGTGGGGCCAATCCACCCACCAACAAAAAGGTCAGGAGCAAGATATATACTTACTGTGATATAATACTTAACAAGATGGGCGAAAGCAACACCAATCAAAGACTGTAGCGTAGAGACAACAACACACTTCTTGTTTGAGAAAGTGATCACTAGATTTGGTTGTACAAGGATTTTTATGAGTGACCAAGGTACTCATTTTATCAACAGTATTATCAAGGCTACGACTGAGGAGTTTGAAGTCTATCATTAGAAGAGTACACCATACCATCCTCAAGCAAATGAAACAATAGAAGCCTTCAATAAGATCTTGGAGAATGCTATGAAAAAGATCTGCAATATTAATGGAGATGATTCGGATTTGAAGATACCAATAATACTATGGGAATATAGGACTACATGTAAAAATATGATAGGAGAAACACCATTCAAGTTATTTTATGGGTAGGAAGCAGTAGTACCATTAGAATTTCTGGTTCCCAGTCTACACGTAGCAGTAATCACCAACATGAAAGAAAGAGGTGCAGTGAAGGAGAGGTTGAATTAACTAATGGATATGAAGGAAGATAGGATTATAGTAGGATTTCATCAAGAAGTATATAAAGCAAGGGACAAAGTTTGGCATGACATACATATCAAGAGGAAGAGTTTCAAGGAGGGATACCTAGTTTTACTCTATGACAACACATTTTTTCAACATCCTGGTAAATTCAGAATGCATTGGTTGGGGCCATATGAAGTGAAGATTGTCATAGATGGGGGATCTATATAGTTAAAGGACTTGGAAGGTACATAATTGAAAGGACTGATCAATGGGAGTCGACTGAAACTGTACAGGGACAGTCGATCGCCTAACACTTAAAAATTATAGCACAATAAGAAAACATGTACATAGTGTATTATAGTAGGAGTTAAGATATAAACAATGAGAAAAAGAAATAAAAAAGGAGAAAAAGAAGGAAAAAGGAATACAAAAATTAGAAAAGAGATAAAATACAAAAACAATGGGGAAAATTTGTGCACAGTAACTACCGCGACAAACATCAAAAGACCGCGTGTAGTAAAAAATGAACTTGGCGCAAATGCACGAAAAAAGGTAAAAGTAAGCATAACCTGGTCTATAAAAGGAAGAAAAGCATAGAGTTATTCAACACTTAGAAAATTTTGACCTTAGAGTGAGAAAGAGAACCCCTTCCCTAGTTTCAAATCGACGAAGTCGCAAGACAAGGTTACGATAGTTGCACAAGATGACTCCAACGAATTTTGGGTTGCCAGGATAGTTTATCCGATTCACTCAACAGGGACAAAGGTGTAAGGAACCACTGCAGTAGCCAAAGAATATAGTTGAGCTCAAGGATGTGACGACCTTGGACCTAGAATCGATTAGCCCAACATAGGTCGAGGAAGATCTCCCTACAACACATCAAGGAGAGATAGGGCAGAGCTCAGGGGTCAAATATGGGAGTTCAAACCCTAACCTCGAAGCGTCGGCAAGAATAGATGACACAATGGGACCACGACAGTCCTAGGCACAAGATGAAATATTGGTCGAGGACATAACCGACAGGCCATATTAAGTAGAGGAAGAAGAGGGAACAAAAGAAACAAAGGCATACATGTCTGCTGCAGGGCAGAAAAGAAAGACCCCAAACAATATGGAAATCACCCTCCTATTCCTTCCATACACAGTCCCCACTGTCGATGACATGTTAGGGAAGGTCCCAAAGTTGAGGTACGCGGACCATGACATGCACGACATGGCCAAATTCCCAGAATTGGCTGAAGACAACTATCTAATCAACACAGGAGAGATTGGACCCCTAGGACGGCTAGTGCTAGAGCCCGCGTAGTGGATTATGGGGCTATATAATTCAAGTATAATGAACCTCTTGGACATACCACATTTTGGGTGTGGTAAGAATGTTGGGTTGTGCGTTAAACATCTGGTCGCCTGGGTCCATAGAGACATTCTATGGATGGACATACAAGTGCAGATCAATGTCATGTTAATTGCTAGAATAACAGGATTGCCTACAGTCGACACACCGCTGGAAGACTTCCTGGAAAACAAAGCACAGGAGACAGAACTAGTGAAACAAGTGAAGGCACAGTTTGACGTGACCGGGGGGAATAGAGGCCTCATCATAAAAGAAATCAACAATGATGCCACAAGATTTGCTAGTAAGATAATGGTGTGCAAGTTGTTGAGAAAATGTCGTTGAGAGGAAGCGCCAGCAGGAGTGATCGCAGTAGCAGCATAATGCACGAAGGGGATGAAGTTTAGTTGGGTTTTGTACCTTTTGAACTAGTTCCTACTTGACTCTCGAGACACACATGACAATGGAACCAAATTCCATTACTCCTGGCTGCTAATATTAATAGCTTTGGCAAGGTGGAAGGAGCCCAAGTTCTCCACATTCTCAGACAGAGTGGGAGAATGCTATGCGGCCAGGTATGAGTCTCTTTGGAAGGCAAAGGATAAGAAGACACGGCAGGAAAACAACACTGTGTTTTCCATGCTGCTAGAATAAATCCAACAGTGCACAAAAAAGATATGGCGCATACCTAGGGAGGTCGCACAGGAAACGAAGGGGATAGCTAAGTTCAAGGCATCCCGACATCACCTATGGATCCAAGCCACGAGGGATCCCAAAAAGGCATGGTTGAAGATGAAATATTGCATCACCAGAGAAGAGGTGGAGTGGATTATCAAGGACTGGCCCATGCAATGGCAGTCACCTACAACAAAACCAAGCACGAGGACATGGCGCAGTCCTCCAAACCAAAGGAAATGTCTGATGTAGGCTCATCAAGAAGGACAGGTATCCCAACGGATAACACTCAAACAACTACAAAATGAACCCTGCAAAGTGGGAGCAGCGCAGTACCAAAAAGGCCAAGGAAAATGCCCACAACAACAAGAATAAGAATTTGGGTGTAGACAGGGCCAAAGGAGACCACACATGCTCAAGAGGAAGGAGGCCAAGAAACAACGACAGAGGCACAACCCTAACAAATGGCAAGGAATCTTGTGCAAGGAACATATGTGCGCAAGAAGAGGAAGTACGAAACAGAGGACCCCGACATCACCCTCACATGGGATGCTGTAGAGATCATCACAGATAAGGTCCAAGATAGGAGTGAGGAAGTGATCAGAACAACAAAAGCTCAGAGGGATCATATCATGGCTAAACTGATGGAGGTTCACGCAAACATCCAACATTTATGGAACTAGGCTGAGTCATAGACCACTGCACGACCACATGAGGAGACACAGAGGCCATCTGTGTAGAGAGAAGGTGAGGAGACCATGCATTTCGTTGTCCAGGGTAGGGAGACATTCATGATAACGCGTCAAATGATCATCTTCGACTAGGAGACAATGCAGAAACCCCTAGAAGAGGTGGAACAAGTAGAGTTGGTGATGGAGCGGATGCCCACAAGTGCCTTATATGGGATACAAGCTAGAGTCATGCAGGAAATACACACTAGGGATCACACAGATGCCATAAATCTAGAGGCAGGAAGAGGGGTCGTAGAGACGCTCCAAATCATATGCGACCAGTTGACTATCGAAAAGGAAGAGGATAATGAACGTGCATATAGACTAGAGTAGGGATTGACAACGACATACAGTCGAATGCCCAATAGCATGCATGCAACAGAGAGTAGCGCAAAGGAGAAGATCAAACTCATCACGCAAACAATTGACCAGTACAGATAAGAGATCGAGGAGCTTAAATAAGTTGAAGCAGTACGATAATCAGTAGGTTGAAGYAGTACAAGGATATCATGTGGGATGCCATAAAAAAGTTTGACAACTTTTCCATTGAAACCATCCCTAGGGAAGAGAATCATTTGGAAGACAACCTTGTTTTCTTCGCTTAAACCTTGCAAATTTTCAAAGAAATTGGCCTCTACAAGGTAGAAGTAAATTATAGACCCTCGTTACCCAACAACTTATAACATTGACAAGTTTTTGATAATGATAGTCAACTTCTTCACTTTCTCCAAAATGAGGGAGAGTTCTATGAGGCCCAAATAAATCTATTGGTTGAAAGCAAAAATATTGAGATCATCGATGTAGCTGACGGATCCTTACCCAAAGGTATTGTTCCTTTAGAATATTTGTTTTATCGAAATGATATGTATAAATGGAAACCCTCAAACAAAATCAATGATGAGATCGTTGAATTCAATATTATAATCGAGGAATCCCCAAAACTAATTAAACTTGGTAAAGGAACAACAACTAATGAAAGGGAACAACTGATAACCCTTATAAGAGAATTCAAATATGTTTTTTCCTGGTCTTATGAGGATTTAAAGGCTCATCGAGAAGATGTCATACAACATGATATTCCCCTCATTGATGGTACAAATCCCTTTAGACTAAAACTTAGGCTGATGAACCCAAAGGTTTCCCCACAAGTGAAAAAGGATTTATAAAAGATGGTTGAGGAAGGAATAATTGAGCCTATCATATATTCATCATGGGTATATAATCCAGTTATTGTAAGGAAAAAGAATGGCAAAATCAGAATATGTGTAGAATTCATAAATTC
>JASDQU010103764.1:68773-84990 GCA_032191745.1 Picea mariana | reverse complement strand
TGAACCCAAAGGTTTCCCCACAAGTGAAAAAGGATTTATAAAAGATGGTTGAGGAAGGAATAATTGAGCCTATCATATATTCATCATGGGTATATAATCCAGTTATTGTAAGGAAAAAGAATGGCAAAATCAGAATATGTGTAGAATTCATAAATTCAAACCAGGATTCGCTTAAGGACAATTATCCTCTACCAAACATGGAATATCTTTTGCAAAGGGTCATCAATGTATAAATGATGTCCATGCTTGACGAATTCTCAGGATATAATCAACTTTTGGTAAAAAAGGATGATCAACTAAAAATTGCTTTTACCACCCCTTGGGGAACCTATAAGTATTTGAGAATTCCTTTTGGACTCACCAACACAAGGGTTAATTTTCAACCTGCCATGGACTATGCTTCCAGGGATCTAATCATAAAACTTATAGAGATATATTGAGATGATCTGACCGCCATCTCCAAAAAGTGGGAACAAGATATCCAACACTTAAGAACTATTTTCCAGAGATGTAGGGAGTACAACATTTATCTCAACTCTAAGAAATATGTTTTTGGTGTTAATAAGGGTAAGTTACTAGGCCATATCCTTTCTAAAGATGGAATCATGATAGACCCCGCCAGGGTTGAAGCCATCGAGAAAATCCGTCTCCCTAAGGAAAATAAACCCTTGCAATCTTTCTTTGGTTAGATTAACTTCATCAGAAGATTCATTCCAAAATTTGCCAAAATTGTTAAACCCCTTAACAAGTTGCTATAAAAGGATGCTCATTTTGAATGGGAAAGTGAAGGTAAGTTGTCCTTTCAGCATATCAAAGTGGAAATAATTGTTGCACCAGTCCTGGTTAGCCCAAATTTTGCCAAAGAATTCATCATTTTTTATTTTGCTTGAAAGGACACCATTCAGGGGTTTTGTTACAAAAAATGATCAAGGGGATGAACAACTGATCACTTTCATGAGCAAAAACCTTAGAGACTTGGAATTGAATTACACCATTACGGAAAAACAATCTTACGCTCTGGTCATGTCTCTCAAACACTTTAGAACTTATGTGGAATACAACAAGATCAAGGCCTTTGTCCCCTACCCCACCGTAAAGAACGTTTTGTCACAACAAGATTGCCTTGGATCAAGAGGAAAGTGGGTTTCAAAAATACAGGAATATGATTTGGAGATCAAACCAACCAAGATAATTAAAGGGAAAGGATTGGGAAAATGATGATGGAAAGCAATCAAGAGGCCGCCATTGAGGTAGGAGAGAAGGAACAAGTCAACATTGTTGTAAGTGAGATTGAAAACAACTAATGGTACTTGGATATCATTTATTACTTGAAAAACCTCCCATTCCCTAATCATTTAGCGGAACACAAAAGAAGAGCCTTGAGACTCAAAGCTATGAAGTATTGCTTGACAGAGAATGGTCTTGGGTGGAGGAACACAGATGGGGTGATCCTCAGATGTGTTGATAAAGTATAATTTGATAAGTTAATGACCGACCTTCATGCACGACATTATGGAGGCCATTTTTCAGCACACACCATCACCCATAAAATTTTAAGGGCAGGATACTATTGGCCTACTATTTTCTCTGACACACATCGATATGTTAGATCTTGTCAACCATGTCAATTTTTAACCATCAAGCAACACCTTCCTACCGTTCCCCTTAAGCTAGTCATTGTGGAAAAACCCTTTCAACAATGGGGATTGAATTTCATTGGTGAATTCAAAGACAACTCTAGTAATGGATATCGATGGATTTTGATCACCATTGATTACTTCACTAGATGGGTGGAAGTTATCCCAACAAAGAAAGTGACATAAAAAGTTGTGATGAAGTTCCTTGAGGAAAAGATTATTACTAGATTTGGTGTCCCTGTTAAGATAACCACCGATAAAGCCTTTGGCTCAATGGTGCTCAATGAATTTTGCTTCAAGTATGGGATTTTTTTATCACACTCCTAAAATTATTATCCTCAAGGGAATGGGTTGGCAGAATCCAGTAACAAAACATTATGAACATTGTGAAAAATATTATTGGGGAAAACAAGAAGAGTTGGTACAACAAAATTAAGTATGCCCTGTGGGCAGAACGCACGACTAAAAATACCTCCACCAGGAAGACCCCTTTTGAGTTGGTGTACGGATTAGAAGCTCGCTTTCCTATAAATATCTAGATTCTAGCATTACAAATAGCCCAACAATTCAGTACAAATAAAGAAGCATTGAAGGGGTGAATCGATCAACTCATGGAATTGGATGAAACTTGAAGAATGGATTTTGATTGAATGGCGAAGAATCAATAAATACTAAAAGGAAATTTTGATTGGAAGGAAAGAAAAAAAGAATTCAAGGTAGGGGATCAATTCCACTGTGGGACAAAAGGAGAGAAAATCCGGGAATGCATCAAAAGTTCGATAGTCTTTGGTTAGGGCCCTAAAAGATAGAGGAAGTATTTGGGCAAGATTCTTTCTACTTATCCATGATAGAAGGAAGGAGGATGCCACTACTGGTGAATGGATATTTTCTCAAGCATTATTTTCAAGGTGACACATGACTTCTTCAGGTCCCATGCCCCAGGTAAGTAGGTAGGTCATCTTGCTTTCCTTGCATTTTTCATATTGATTGATCATATTATTTTAGATGCATTTCATATGTTGTTTTTCTCTACTTGCATACTGATTTCATCCTTAGTTTAGAAATTTTTGAAAAAATGTCAAATTTTGTCTTTTCTAGATTAGTTTTCATTTTGGATTTTTATGTGTATGGATAAAGGGTGATAGCACCACCCTAGATGCTCTAATGCTTTTGTCTGAGTTTTGGCAGGCATGGGTCTACCAAGAGATATTGTGATTCTCATGCACTCTACGACGAGCACATCTCCCCAAGTAGGAGCCATATGTTATCCCCATTTTGTCGGATAACTAAGGAAATTGTGTCTTAAGGCCCTCAAGTTGCAGATATGGAGTGACGAGAGACTACATGACCAACAATGTCCACTTGCACATATGGAGACCCTTTTCACCACCACACAGGTCATGATTTTCAGGATGGCATCCACCACACCTGCTGGCTTTTGGAAGACAATGGGCCTTGCTCCATGATGTACAATTCAAGTATTATGGTGAGTGTCATTTCAATATTTGAGGCATTTGAGTATGTTGTATCTTATATTTCTTTAGATTTCATGACATATGCTTGGACATTATTCCTTTTTCCCTAGTAAGTGGTCTTTCCTCGGGATGGGTTTTCTACTAGGAACTCCCTTGAAGAGCCATCGCACCATTCTAGATCATACTTACACTTTCCATCACTTAAAACCCCCCACTTCCTTATCTCTTGGGATTTTAGGGTGTATTGACCCAAGAAGTGGTTGTCCCTTATTCTATGGGAAGAAGGGGTTGAATGCCCAGAGGGATTGTTGTTGGGTAAAAGATAAAATCTTGTTTATAAACCTTCTAGATGCTTCACCCAGGGATCACCCAAGAAAGAAATGAAACACTTGTCTGTGAGAAAAGGGGGACCATAAGAATAATTATTATGAATTCTTAAAGGGTTATTTGGAGGATAAGAGGTCTCATCACGAGTCGACCTATCATGATCATGGATATCTAGTGGTATGAAATTACCATCATTTGGTCACCAAGCCAGGGTAATGGCTCTTAGTTGCATGGCCGAGAGAAAGAGGGTCTCATCACAATCCAACCTTCTCATTTCCGATAGGTATTTGTGAGTGACATTGTCATTATCTGGAAACCACGCCAGGACAATGGCCTTCAACTTGTTCTTAAATTATGAAAGAAATAAAGAATGGAAAAACAATGGGCTTGGAAAAATTGGATCGCAAATGAAGGTGCCACACACCCTCTACAAAGGCACCAATGAAGGAGACACTACAACCCCTTGTATGTCATGAACCCTATGCCCATTCTTAATCCTTAACCACTTCATCCACTTTACATGTCTTAGAGAGGGATCACTTGGGAAACACTCCTTGACCTAGGAAAGATCTACCCAATAGGACACCTCATCAACCCTCCCATATCAAAGCTTGACAAGTCACATAATGTCTTTAAGAACTTACTTGTTTGACAGGGTAATATTTGATGCATGTGATTAGGTGACTCATTTATTGGTTTTATTTATTTATCATGATATTTTGACTTGAAATCCTTGGAGGGCGTGCTTATTTGTCTTTGCAGGACCTAGTTGGTGGACAATTTTGGAGGAACAAGCCTAGCTTGGGCTTCCATGGGGATTGAATCCCACAGGTTGGATGCCAAGGGCCTACATGCTAGATGAGAGGAATGTACATTTGGAGGCCTAGAATGTGACTTGAGAGACATGAACTAGCCCTGACATGCCAAACATTTTTCATAGAATATGAAAAATGTCATCTTTTGTAGGCTTGATGTCATGCTTGAGGGGCTTGAGGTGGTGATGGAAACACATGGCATGATTTTAAGGAAGAAACCCTTGGACCATGAAGAAGAAGGTTGGACTGGAGACACATGGCTTTTGGAGGCCCAACCCTACCATCTCCAACTCAAATTTTGGCCTAGAAGTGCCAAAACGTCCCTCCTAAAGGGGCGATGTCACTTTTAGGGTTTTCATTTGTGCAAAAAGTATAATTTAAAGTGAATTGTTTAATATTATTTATGTAAAGGGGAAATATTAGGATTTTTGACCCCTAGTCTTGTGGTTTACCCTATTATTATGTGGACAAATTATGTTAGTGACATTTTGTATAAATAGAGATCATAAGATCTCATTTTAAATCACAACTCTCCCATTTGAAGAAGGATTGGACTGTAATTTTTGCTATCTTTGGATAGTTTCTCTCTCGTTCTCTTGTGTATGGCTATCTCTTTGGTTATTGGTTGATGGAAGCGATGCACTAGCCTTGGAAGGCTCTTCTTTTCTATTGTGGTGGTTTGTCTTAACTTTTTTCTTGAATTGGTAAGGCTTTTTACATTGTGATATCATTTGTTATTCAAGTCAAGGTTATTTTCTAGAGTTAGGTGGGAAGTATAAGGGAATACACCCCCGCCTTAGTCTCCATCACTTTATCCTTACATTTATTGGTTTAACAAGGGTTTTCTAAGATAAGTATAAGTGTATACACCCTCTTAGCCTAAACCCTAGCTAGGGATACTTGCCTTGGGGAGTAAGAGGATTTACACCCCCAAGGAGGTAGCACCTCTAGCTCTTTATTTGCTTGACTCCATTAACCCAATCATTTAAAGGCACTAGTCATTTACTTGTTGCATTGGAGAAATAAATTTTTGCCTTGGTAAACGTGAAATTTTCATCTTTTAAAGATATCTCTTTTGGAAGTTGTCCCTTGATCCTTTGGCTCTCTTGCCTCATTGAGGCGCCCCCTTTCAATCACAACTTCTTGCTGCTGCTACAAAACTAACCTAAATCCATTAGGGTTGCATTAAACTAAACCCTATAACCCACAATAACTCTTAAACTAACCCTAGGATTTATTCCTAACTTTGCCCTAACTAGTCTCTACTAACCCTAGTGCACTTATCTAGCTAGTTGGAAGTGGTTTTGAGTGAATGATTTTTCTGCTATAAAGCTTGGTTTGCTACAACCATAAGGCTGATAAATATCACTGCAACAAGATTTTGTTTTCGCCTTGATTTTTGTGTTAGAGCATTTCTTAATCATTGATGAGTTGAGCTAGCTTTCATTAGTTTTATCCCTTGTTCATTTTATCATATGCTTAACACTTATATTGTATCCTTTGTTATCTTTATTCACCTGATATATATCATTTAATTTTTCTACAATTAGGGACAACAAGTTTAACTTGTTTTTCCAACTAACATATTGCAAGTATCCTTGGTTTTCATTGTGTCTCGGGCAGGTGATTTAATCTCGGCGGGTCACTAATCTCATTTGGAAATCCTTAAACCTTCCAAATACCCTTTCCTAAGATTTTCCTACCATATATAATTGACCTCTAGGGACATCCATTCGTACTTATCAGTTCCTATCTCATTTCCCCCTAGGGTCACCGATATTCCCCCCTTGAGGCGACTACCTCACCTCTAAAGTGATGAGGACACCTGCCTATTTGTTTCCAATTGGTGGTTCGGTCAGGATTTTCCCAACCTACAACTTATGTGATAAAAATTACCATTTAAGAAAAGGTTTTCTCCCAATGGTCATATCGTTGAACGTTAAAGGGGTTATCATTAAAACTTAAGCATTGTTATCTACATTAAACAATCTAATCATGAATTATCGTCTTCATAGGTTGCCCCATTTTCATATTGACATCTCTCATCGATATCAATTTTCGACGACGATAGTTGTTCGACGACCCCTACCTTTTCAATTTTCCTACTCCTCAATGGTTATAACTTCATAGCACCCGCGAATACATTTACTTCGTTGTGTACTTCCCTAACCTGGTCTAAGTTGTATCACACCTCGATCACTAATTACACTAAGGTTTGGAGGGAAATTGTGAATTGTTTATACAATGCCAATACTCTAAGTTTTTCCCACTCACTTGCTAAGTAAGATAAACTCTATGTCCACGAATTTCTTCTCTCTCAGTTTGATTACTTAGTGTCCCCTGTTTCTTAGTGAGTATCCTACACATTGTTTGAATTTTGGTATTTATTTCTATGAAGCAACCCCATTAACTATTGACTTTTCTATTTGTGCGGGTGACAAAATGTCCTTGATTCTATCCAAGAAGGGAAAACTTCAAACTTTTGGTACACCTATTCCAGCTTCAATCCTCAAGTCGTTCAATATTTCCAACACAAACAACCATAATGGAATGGAGCACTACCTTAGCTATGCTCAGATTTATATATGTTCCAAAATGAAAGGTTCCCATTTGATGACCCAAACATCAATGCGTTAATAAATATTTGGAAAAGTGGAATTCATACAATAGTTTCCTGCCATAGTTGTTTCCTTATAATGACACAACTAGATGGTGATTTTCATATCTACAGAAAGATACAAGCCTAATAGTCAATGCCTGAGGTCTCTCGATCACGTCACTAAAAGAAAAAGACATCTGAGCTAGGTATTAGACCCCATAACCTACAATATCCATGGAAGATTCGTTCTTAGACCAATTTGGGGTTGAACATGAAGACTTTGAAACCTTAATGGAAGAATAGTTCTACGATGAAGAATGACCACTGAAAAAGGGGGAACTGTATATCCCAACACAATACCTTAAGAGCCCCTATAGGATACTAAATACCATGATATGCAAACTTTATGGTGAGGAAACTAACACCCATTTTAGGATAGAGTGGTTTCCCATGGCTTACACTGTAGTCTAGAAGGGCCAAGCGTTCAATTGGGTGAGTATTCTTTCTTTCAGCATCGCTAAGAAGATCCAAGATCCAAAAGGTATGAAAAACCTCGACTTCTACATGTATTCTTTTCTCATAGATGCAGTGTATGCCGCCAATTCATTCCCCACATTTAGTTCGGCTTGGACCCCGAAAAAGGGCTCGATCCATTTGTACCATTCACAATTGTGGGAATCCAACTGCAAGGAATATTTATATGAAATTTGTGACTATTTCCTCAACCCCTTGCAAAAATCTATCTTTGGCATTTTCCCACATAGGATCTTTCCAAGGGTTATGAAAACCTTAAAGCATATCGGGGGCTGGTATATGAAAAATTACTACACTTATGTCAAGATCTACGGGGAAATTGGACCACCACACTTGCTCCCCAAATATGTGCCCAAAAAATTATTGGCCAGAGAAATAGCATACCATACTATAGAGAAAGGGGCCACTACCTACCTATCAGAAAATAACAAAAGGTTTTGGCCAAATTTTCCCCTCCATATAGGCTCATACTCTTTACACAATAAGAAGCAAGCTGAAAATGAATTATTACATGGAAAATATATTATTCTACTTGTGTGAGGGGCTAGGGAGGTTAGGTCCCTAACATGCCCTCCCCCTTAAAAACAACCTTGTCCTCAAGGCTTGAGATGAGGACATTATTGTAGAATGATAGTTGGCTCCCAAGTGGCATCTGTTGGAGTTGTATCTTTCCACTGTACTAACACTTCCTTGATGGTGCATTGATGGAGACAACACTCACACTGGTCCAAGACTGCTTGTGGCTGAAACCAGATGGAACCTTCTTCATCCAACTTGGGAAGACTGGTTTGAGTTTGTAACTTAGTTCCAATCACCTTCTTTAAGAAGGAGACACGAAAAATAGAATGGAGCTTAGAATGACTGGGCAAACATAACTAATAGGCCACATGTCCCATGTGCTTGAAAACTATATAAGGACCATAAAATTTGGGTGCTAGTTTCTGACAATGGTTAATCTTGAGTGAACTCTTCTTATAAGGTTGCAGTCAAAGAAACACCTGGTCCCCTTCAAAAAATTGATGTTCTGAGCAACCTTGATATGCTTGCTGCTTCATGTGATTCTGAGCCATGACCAAATTCTCTTTAAGGGTATGGAGAATAAGCTCTCAAACTTTAATATTTTGGTCAACCTCCTGGACCTTCGAGACACCGGCCATGTATGAGAGAAATGAAGGTGGATTTTGTCCATATACAACTTCAAAAGGTTTCATGCGAGTAGTTGTATGGTAAGAAGTGTTGTACCACCATTCATCTAGGGGTAACCATTGAGCCCACTATTTTTTCCTCTCAGATGCAAAACACCTCAAATATGTTTCCAAACACTTGTTGACAACTTCATTTTGACCATCAGTCTGGGGATGATAGACTGTGCTGAGATGCAATTGGGTTCCTTGCAGCTTGAACAATTCTTGCCAAAAATTGCTGGTGAAAGTGGGATCTCAGTCAGAGATAATGGAATGAGGCATTCCATGAAGCTTGAATATAGATCCATGAAAAGTTGAGCCACTATGGATGCGGTGAATGGGTGTTGAAGAGAACAAAAATGAGCATATTTATGATGACGAATTTATTGCCCAATTTAGGTAATTGAACAATGAAATCCATAGAAATATCCCTCCAAATAGCGGGTAGAATCAAAAGTGGTTGTAGTTTTCCAAGGGCTTTGAATGTTTCTCCCTTGTTGCGTTGATATATATCACATTCCTCCACAAAGGTGAGGACGTCCTACTTCATACCATCTCAGAAAAAAGAACGTTAGACCTTGTCATAGGTTTTGGTAAACCCCGAATGCCCAACTATGGGTGTAGCATGAAGCTCAGAAAGCACCGAGCATTTAAGTTGTGAATGTTTGCTTAAATATAAATGACCTTTGTAGCGAAGCTCTTCATTGTGCCAAGAGTACTATAGAGAAACTGAAGAATTGTCTTGCAATTGTTGGATCAGACATGACATTTTGGTATCTTGCAACCATTCTCGGTGAACAGGTTGGAGCCAATCTAGTACAATGAAGGAGAGAGAAAAGGGGGACCCTTCATATTCATATTTACTTGAAAGAGCATCTACAACCACATTGTCTTTTCCTTTCTTGTAAATGATCTCATATTCATATCCAAATAGATTGGTCACCCATTTTTGTGGCTCCAGGGATGAAAGTTGTTGCTCCAGAAAATACTTGAGGCTTTGATGACCTGTCTTAATTTGGAAGCATTGCCCTAATAGATAAGGGTGCTAGAGATCCAAAACATGTAGAATGGACATTATTTCCTTTTCATAGATTGATTGGCCCAAATGGCACTCTGACAATTATTTTCTAGTGAAGGCCAAAGGTTGACCATCTTGCATAAGGAAAACACCTATTTCTTTCCTTGAAGAATCACATTCCAGGACAAAGTTCTTTATGAAGTCAGGAAGGGCCAAGACAAGAGTAGTGCACATAGCCTATTTCAAGGCTTGGAAGGAGTGATCAAATGTTGGATTCCAAATGAAAGAATTCCTTTTAAGGAGAGCAATGAGAGGCGTCACATTTTTTCCATAATTCTTAAAATTTTACGATAATATCCTATTAAACCGAGAAACCCACACAATCTCTTGAGATTATTGGGACGAGGCCAATCCTTCATAGCTCCAATTTTGTTAATATCCACAATGACACCATCCTTTCCAA
This sequence comes from Picea mariana, assembly GCA_032191745.1. Lineage (NCBI taxonomy): Eukaryota > Viridiplantae > Streptophyta > Pinopsida > Pinales > Pinaceae > Picea > Picea mariana. The sequence continues at coordinate 74,938 of JASDQU010103764.1, read as the reverse complement.
CAATATAACCCAAGTAGTCCACTTATGAGGCTCCAAAAGAACATTTAGATTGTTTGAGGAAAAGTTTGTGCTGAGAGAGTATGTGAATAAATTGATCCACATGGGCAAGATGGGTTTTCCATGTTTTACTATAGATGAGAATAGCATCAAAGAAAACCAAGATAAAATGGCAGAGAAAAGGAAATAATACATTATTCATGAGGCTCAAGAAAGTGGAGGGAGCATTACACAAACCAAAGGGCATGAATAAGAACTCATAGTGGCCCTCATGGGTTCAAAGGCAGTCTTAGGAATGTATTCCTCTTTCATATGTATCTGGTGGTAGCCAGAATGAAGATCAAGTTTAGTAAAGTATTGGGCACTGCTTAACTCATCCAAGAGATCATCAATCATTGAAGAGATCATCAATGATAGGAATGGGAAATTTGTCTTTGATGGTGAGTTTGTTGAGGGCATTAAAGTCAGAACACATGTTCCAAGGGACTTTTTTCTTAAGTACCATGACCACAAGAGAAGAATACAAGTTGGTACTAGGACATATAACAGCTGCGACGAGCAATTCTTGAACAATTTTCTCAATTTCATTTTTCTGGGAAAAGAGATGACGAAAAGGGAGAACATTGGGAGGAAGGTTGTCGGGGACTAGGGGAATTGAATGATCATGAAAATGATGGGAAGGGGGAAGTCCTTGGGGAGTGGAGAAAATATCTTGATGTTTGGAGATGATGGATTGGAGGTAAGGATGCATAGAGGGTTTCTCAGTGGCATCAATGGAATGGAGTTGTGCAATAATGTTGGAATAACCTTTCTTAAGGAGATTTTCCATGAAATGTGAACTGATGATTTCAGGGGAGCTTGCGATGATGTTTTTGAACTTTTACTGTTGGCCCTCCTGGCTAAATTGCATGGTTAATTCCTTAAAATCCATGAGGATGGGAACAAGAGTCTGTAACCATTATGTACCAAGCACAATGTCACAACCACCCATGTCGATAGAAAACATATGAGATTCCATGTTGTACTAACCAATTTGGAGATGCACATTATCACAATGCCCCCCACATTTCATGGAATCTCGATTGGAAATCATGATTTGAAAGTTGTTGACTCCACAAATATAGCAATTAGTTTCTTGGGAAATGTGACGATGAATAAAATTATGGGTGCTTCCACTGTCAATGAGGATGATGACCTTCTGATGATTAATGTAACCAATTAGCTTGAGGGTTTGGGGAGAAGAGAAGCCAATGAGAGCATTCAATGAAATAACTAGTTCAACTTATGGGAGATCTGAGGGCGGAGTAATATTAGTTGTCTCTGGTAACGTGACCATAGGGGGGGGCCTCGACCTCTTCTTCAGAAAATCCTCAGAGATGGCCATAAAAACATTTTGTTCCTTACACTTGAGCCCCAGAAAATATTTTTCATCATAATTATAACAAAGGCCCTTGAGTTGGCGTTCAACCATTTCTTCCCTGGTCAATTTATGTATCTTCAGTGGAGTGGAAGGAGGGGCCAGAGTGGCGGGTTTAGGGCGGGGAAGAAAGGAAGGTTTTCTGGTTTGAGAAGAGACAACTTGTTGTGCTTCCTTATCTATTTTAGTAGCTTCCACCTAAATTTGAGGACGATCCATGAGGACATAGGCACAAATCTCATCCTTGAGGCCATTTATAAAGCATTCCCAGAAAACAACATCAGACATGATCTCCGTGTGGAAATCCAAGCGCTTAAAATAAACTATAAAGTCTTCCAATGTGCCAGATTGTTTCAACTTGGCCAAATGGCCTAAATGGTGGGTGTCAGTGTCAAAGCGTTCATAAATCTATGCAACAAATTTTGTTCAAGCCACATACCCTTGGCGATAATTTTTTTTCCATTTCCACCATTTCCAACATTCCATATCTAGATGGAGAACACCATACTGGAGTTTGGCCAACTCATCAGTAATGTCCTACAAAGAGAAATAGTGTTCCATTTGAGTGACCCAACCTGTGGGATCCAAGCCATCAAATTTTTTCACCTCCATGCGAGGGGGATGTAGGTCCTGTTGAAAGTGGTTGGAAGGAAAATATGTGGTCTGGGAGGATTCAGGACCTTCAGGGTTATATGGTGTGGTAGAAGAGAAGGGTTATGGGGTGGGATTAAAAAAGGTGCTCAAATTGTTCACTACATTCTGGGATTGCTGACACATGGTGGTCAATTGAGTGATGAATGTGGGAAGTGATTTGAGCAGAGAAAATCGACAGTTGAGGTTAGCAATACTAGAAGTAAGGGAAGACATATCAATCTGGGTTTTCTCATTAGCTTTGTCCAAGGCAATGATAAGTTGTTCCCAATCTTAGCTACGCATGTGGGCCATGGGGATGAGATAGGGGGGAAGTGGGACCACACATAAAGGGGTTACTGGTGAATGGTACCACTATGATCAGTGAAAAGAGAGGAACTCAATGGGAATAGGTGCCAAATAGGGTCCACGAGTAAAAAATGATGAAAAATGATGGTATGACTGTGATCAAGGTGAAGAGAGGAATCCAATGGGATAGGTTTCAAATAATGGTGCATTGATACTTCTGTGAAGTTATACTGCTATCTGAATAATACTATAGTGATGAAATGGAAAAATTCTTAACAGGAAGAAATGTGTAGGAATTGTGCAACCCGAATGCAGGAGGTGAGGTTGCATGGCAGTAGATATTGTCTGTTCCTTTTCTGTTATGTTTCCATCCCAAGGGTTAGGGTGTTTAGGGTTTCTATAGACAAGGGTTTTCCATATGCTATATCTCTCTGATATACATGTGGGGTCAAACAGTAGTAATCGGCCCAATACCTTAGGGCACCAAATAAGGAGGCTATATCGTACCCTTAGCCGTACTACCCAATTACCTAGGTAGTAGAGGGTATCTTCCCAAGTGTTTTTCTCAGTGGCACTATAGCAGTAAGGAGACCAATCGATTTATCTATAGAGGGATTTAGGATATCTAGGTCGATCTGTATATAGGTTTTGTCTGATGCACTACCACTTGAAGGGGTACCAACAAGGGTTACAAGGGTGGCCAACAATGTGCACTTGAGTACCACTTATAATTCCTACATGTATGCTCCCCCAACCATGGATTTATGCATTGAACGAAAAATATCTGTAGTTTTAAGATGTTGGAATACGTCTCTACCCTAGAAAAAACAATGAACAATTTTCCACCAAGGAAAGTTCTCTCATACCATTTGTAAGGTACTAGATCTATTATAATAGAAGAAAACTGAAATACTGCAAAGAATAACAACAAAACAACACAATATACGAAACCACAACACCAAAATAATAAATTTATTGATAGGAAACAATTTTCACTTGCTTCTTCGAGGGGGCAACCTCTACCAGAGCAATGCTCTATTACAATAATTCTCAAGACAAAAACTTCTCATGCCCTTGACTCCTATTTATACTAAATCTATCTACCAAAAGAAAAATCTAGAGGAATATATTCTAGAAGTGGAAGCTTCTATTAGGTCTTATTACATGTGACTTAATCTTTCTTATTACTAGGCCTTATTAGTATCGACCTTTATTACATGGAAAATATATTATTCTACCTACATGAGGGGTTAGGGAGGTTAGGTCCCTAACACAAGTAGTCTAAATTATAGCATAATATGCTTGTTATGAAGAATATTAACAATGATTATGTTGTTGTTGTTGAGGGTATTCGTAACCATAAGGACGAAGTATATGAGTTTTATGATTTTCCTAACAAGGATCCATGACTAATTGCACTCATAGGAAACACTAGCTATCAGAAGCAAAATTTGGCATGAGAAACTCAAACATCTAGATTTTTACAGTATGAAACTAATGGTGAATATTAGTATGGTTAATGGACTTACACATAGTAGTGGTTCTCAATGGTGTATGTCAAAGATATGTTCTTGGAAAGCATCATCGGGCTACATTTGAGATAGGGAAGGCATGTAGAGAAAAGAACCAGTTGGATCTTATCTGTAGTGACCTTTTCTCAATGAACCAACCATCATTACTAGGCTAAAGGCATGTTCATTCTTTCATTGAGAAAATTTTCAAGTATGTTTGTGTATATTTCTTGAAGAATAAAGATCACATCTTTGAAAAATTCAAGGAATTTAGGGCATTGGCTACAAATGAATGTAGTTGACCTATGAAATGTTTAAGAGATGCAATGGAGGAGAATATGTGAGAAAGGATTTTGATAGATACTTATCACATAATGGTATCTCTTGGTAGAGATGTATAGTTTACACACCTTGGTAAAATGGTGCCGTCGAAAGGAAGAATCAGACCTTGGTTGAAATGGAATAGTGTTTTCTTTAGACCAATTGTATACCAACAAGGTTTTGGGTAGAGCTTGTATACTACTCAATCTACCTTTCAAACATGATTCTGACCAAAGAAAATATGGCCCCTCTTGAGAAATGGATTATAAGGAATCCCTTAGTTTGATATCTCAAAATGTCTAGATGTATAGCATGTGCTCATATTCCAAATGATAAGAGAAAGAAGTTATATATAAAAATTCATGCGTGTATTACAGTGGGAAACTCTAATGAGTTGAAATCCTATGGGTTATTTGATTTAGTAAAAAAGAAGTTATTTGCAAGAGGGATGTTGTCATTGATGATCAGACTTCACAAATTGATCTGTTGAACTCCTCTTTTGGATTATTTAGCAAATATCCATTTGAAATTGTGAAAAAACCTAGATTGACTCACTATTATGTATTGACTAGTTTGTTGACCGACTTCTCTAGTAAACCGATGGCTAGCATAACAGATTTGACTTGTATTCAATATTCTATAGTAGAGTCCACCATGAGCAATGGCTTGTCTAATCAATTGACTATATACTCTTATAATGATTTTGATGCAAACAAATTCTTCTACATGGGACATTTGTCTTCCTTAATGGGTGACTAAAGGGTAAATCCATGAAGACATGTCCACTTTACAGTGAAATGTGGTAACGAAAATTTGACATTTTATGTATTTTTTAAAATGAATCCCTTGAAACTCTTATAGGACTCATGAATTTTGATGTGCATTAAACAAACATTCTGTATGGAATTGTAATATCTTTCCAGCAATATTTTTTCAAAAAAATATTAATGTCATTTAATGTGCCAAATTTGCATTTAATTAGAGGTTTGTCCTTGCAATTTTTTTAAAAAGTTAACAAGTGACTTTTGTTCCCAACAATTAATTTAGTGTTCAATGTATAATTCTCAAAATAAAATTATATGAGCACAAGCTACACACAATGTAGTGTATCCCACTTTTTAAAAAAATGGAAATTAAAATTTCTGTTTTTTCTAAAGTGACTAATTAATATTTTAATCACATTTTAACACCTTTGTATTTTGAACACATTTTTTCTCCTATATATATAAAACCAAAACATTGAATACCCTTTTGAAAAGTGAATATCCATGGGCATCCCAATAGTTTTTCTAATTTTTTGGTTGTACAATTTTTAAGATACTTATTTTTCTTTGGGGACCTTCACGACACAAGAGAAAAACAATTTATATAAGTTTTAGAAAAAAATAAATTTAAAATATAGTATAAAATAAAAAATGAGAAAATTATATGCCATTGGATAGAAGATTCAACAATGAATTTACAAGCACTAAGTCCTCCACCTTCCATGGAAGAAATGAATATTTTTCACCTCCTGGAAGTTGTAGCGCTATGAAAACCTACACAAATATGGAAGGTTTATGTGCTTTTAAGCCCTTGTTCAAGGTTTAGACCTTGATCGAGGATTTTAAAATACCTCAATCAAGGTCCTTTTTGAATCAAAACCACCAATTATGTTTTTAATCTTGCAATCAAGATTATTCCTCAATCGAGGGTCTGCGAAGACCATTTCTACTTGTGCCACTTGCCAATAAGTGTGCCCCACCTTCGTGGATTCACCCTAAGACAATGTTGATACATGGAATGTAAATGACTCAAGGAAAACTAGAGGTAAAAAACAATGTTGTAGTGTTTCTTTGATGGATGTGTACTATAGGGATATGATCCCAATACATGTGCATATGAACATGGTCAAATTGAATGGGAGATTATTATGGCTAATGAGTACAATTCTTTGATGAAGAATAAAACTTGGTATTTATTCCCTTGACCACAAGGAAA